>JAJEKB010022024.1:0-32153 GCA_022393335.1 Macrotrachela quadricornifera | reverse complement strand
ATGTGATTTAATGTGGTTTTGTGAAACACAAACTAAAAGGAGTGTTGGAGTATTTAGGGATAGAAATTTACATCCACTCTCCTCTCCCCTCACAGACGTGACAGACGTCCTTAGCAACATCGCTTATGTGACAGGCCGTGACAGGTATTTTAATTAACTCATTAACTACCCAATCCATAATATAATTAATAGACTAACTAACCGAATAATTAATCAATTAATTAATATTTTCTTAGTTATTCATTAATAACTTCATCATATATCATGACAGACAAATCAAAAGGCCCTTACATGCTGTGACATAAGGCATTCATATACTGTTAGAAGTCCATATTAATAACGATTTGTTACAATATCCCAGTTACTAGGTGATTGCATTTCGTGGAGTTTAAGTAAAAATAGACTAAAGATAACAGGAACTTCATTATGTTTCATATTTTAATCCTGTAGGGATTGTGATAATAACTTTTTAACATTAATCGTGAATAACATATCTATTTTGCTATACAAATGTACCATAACGATGAAAATCATTAAAAATATATGATTTTGTTTTTTTAAATTCAACAAATATTAGGGTAATGTGAACTTCTTATCACCCCTAAGCATATTTTTTTTTGAAAATTTTTTTTACTTTTGTAGATGAGTAAACCCGCACAATATATTTCGAAATCAGCTTAGATTTCTATACAATGTCTGAATGACAGCTGAAATACGAAAAAAGACCATCACATTTTTCACTCGATAATGAACAATTATGGACATTCTTTGTCCAATAACTTAGAATTGATTAGATTGAAACACAATATATAAATAGATCATTTTGTTGAGTGTTTGATTCTCTATCTTTAGCTATGTTATAGTAAAGATTTTGTTAATTTCTATTTGTTGTCTTAAAAATTTCTCTTTATAGAAAATAGTTTTTGACTATATACTCCTCAATAAAATAAAACTAACTTTTCACTAACTCAATCAAATGCATAAAAAAAATTTTATTTGAGGAGATTTTAGATGATGTTAAACTAAATTTTATTGAATGCTTAAATATCTCCATTGTTTCATCGATGTTCTTTTAAGATTCATTGAATAAATATCAAAATTTCAATGTTTTTCTTTTTCTTATATTTTAGGTACAATATCATCGACTTTTAACAAAAATATCTAATTATACTTACAAAACATCGATTATACATCCTCACCCTATTTATTGTTCACCTACCGATGTAAACAAACAAAGTATTACGATTATCTAAAAGTTCCCATTAATCTATTGATCTTATGAGAGAACGTATTTTAGTATATGTACATAGTGCAGATTTAAAAGTCTTTTATCATATACGGTTTTTGATTAATGTTTTCAATATGAATATCTTAGTTGTCCTGGTTTTAGGTTTGAAAGGAAAAAGAAGATATGACTTATGAGATTTTTGTATATTATTTTATCAATGGATGTGTGACAATGTATTTTTGTTTTCATTTCTTGTAAAATACGCAAAAATTTAACATAAAAGAAAGTGTCTTTTATGAAAGTAGTGCTCATCAAGGTATATCTCCATAGAAAATTTCAGTTTAATTTATTTAGCCATTCTTGAAATATTGCCTCATCACGACTTTCCTTAGTACAAATAGTCATTTCGTAAAATGCTTATAAAAAAGTCAAGGATTCAATATTTTTTAAATCGGTTCGTGTTAAAATTCATCAAATTCTTTCATCTACAACATATTTTAAATTGACCACAATTCAAGAACCTCGATTGAGCAGATTCCGGCATGACTTACATGGAATGGCTCGCATACATTTAATTTTATACAGAAGGCTCATCTTATTATAGTCCGAAATCAGAGAAGAGTTGAATCTTTTGAGTCAAAATTCTAGTTTCACTACTAATTCTAATGTTGACATTTGTATAATAAAGACAATGAAGAGCAGTTAAAATAGCTTAGCTAAAAAAATCAATTGGTCAAAATACTAGATAACGATTTTTTTCTTTTTCTTTTTTTCAGTTATTTAAATTCCTTTTTTATATTGTGCATTTGTTTTCATAAAAAGCTTTATAGTTATTATTAAATTGTCGAAAACAAAATAAACATTAATCAAAGTGAATATCTAGATGAAAATAAAATCTTTTACTAATACATTCCATAGAAAACTGATTATTTTGTCATGAATCTTGTTCATTTTCTGTAAGTAATTTTTTTTTATAAAAAAATTATCATTTTTGGATATTTTACAAGAAGTAAAAGAAAAGCACAATGATACGCTAAAACGTAAAATGGAAAAAAAAAATCATTTTTTTTCGAACGTAAATAAGGCCAACTAAAATATTCATATTCGAAGATATTTCTAGAGACCCTTATAGGATAAAATGCCTGTAAATTCACTCTGCGTCAGTACACTCATATATATTTACTCATTAATCTATGTTAATATGATATATGATATGTGTACATAAATTTTAAAAGTTAATTAGAATATTTTCGAAAGACAAATTTTGAATTCTGTATTAATGATTATCTATCGTTTTATTGTAAATAAATAATAAATCAAAAGTGTATTATAGATTTCTTTTTTCGTGTTTGTTTGATGTCAAATTAATGTTTAACTAATAAAATGCGCATTGCTTTTCTAATAGAAAATATCATTTTTGAATCTCTATGTTACTTTGAAAGAAAATTTTTCATTAATTGTTTTGTTATATGTATAATATATGAAATATTCTGTCTAGAAATAAAAACGATGTTCTATTTTTCTAAAGAATTTTACAAGTATTTTTATCGCTTAAGTTCTATGATAGGAAAAAAGATAATAATGAAGAAGTCGATCAATAAACTCTTCTCCACATACATTATAACGTATTATAATTATCATATTCCATTTTCATTATGAAATACGAAATTTTTAGAATCATATTAACATGTTTTATTATCAGTACAATATGTTTAATATAATTGTTCATTTTTAATGTAATTACATTTATTTTTATGCAGTTTTTTTTCTAGTCATTCTTTAGTGTTTGAACGACTTTTTCTGCAATTGGAGATCGAACAGGACTAAAACATATCATCTATGATAATCATGTAACAAGTTCTACTACTTTACACTTACAAAATACGATAATATTCACATTCTATAGTCATCATTAACAATAATTGTGTAGGAAGAATAATAATATCTAACTAAATACTGGTGAAAGAATTCAAACATATAAAAATTGATGAATATAATCTAGTGTAGTACTCAAATTTTCTCACTATAAGATTTAATAAATATATTATAAATGTATATTTTTTGTAACCATAAGCGAATGCTAATTCCTTTCAAATTCATGTGGAATCTTTTATAAAAGTTTCATAATGAAATGATATTAGGTAAAAAAAACTATTAAGCTTGTCATATTCACATACAGACATATTTTTCTTAATAAATTAGCTTTTTTTCAAATTATCTATAAAATTCAATCTTTATTTTTCAAGCAACATTGTCAAGTACTTCTCGTACTTGATTAAATACATCGTTTGATGCTAATTCTGAATCGATCTAAATTAAACAAAAAGGAAAATGATTGAACAAATAATATAGTCATGTGGAGTAATTCGGATTAAACTTTTAAAAATTCATTTTATTTTTCTTTGTTCTTGTTTATTTTATGGAATATCGAAGTAAATTATAGATGAAAAGTAGAAGAAAATGTTCTCTATCAATTAACGAAACAATCTCCGAAAAATCATCTATTGTAAAAATATATCATAGAAAATACCAACAGCAGTGTCGAGTGTCATCCGAATTTACCCCCGTGTAGGATAATTCGGATTACCTAGGCAATTTTACGAGGAGTATTTCGGATCATTCGAGTTATATTAGCTGAACACTAGTTATAAAATCTCTGTTGTTTTTACAATACATTATCGACTATTAATAGTATATTGAAACTATTCGCTAATATATTTTCTTCAAAATTGTTTTCTTTTATAAAAAAAAACAAAGAAACGATGATATAATGCTCTTTTTAGTGTTAGTTGAAGAATATGTTTCACTTATTTCTTCTTGCATGCCTTTTTCTCTCTTTTAATAAATTAATTGAACTTATTTTAACAAATGGCAAATAATATTTGATAAAAAAATGGAAACATGATATGAATTAAGCCATGGTTTACTCTTATTGTATTGCAACATGTCCAAGCGTGAGTCTTACGAGAGAATGTTTGCAACTGATCAATCGCTTTTGAGTTCGGACCCTCTGCATAAGGTAGGTCTCAGTGAGGTATGAAAGAGCACAAAAGATTAAATCTTCATAGACCTTCTGTTCAGAGTTATAGGTATTTTAGTGAAATTTTGGCCTATCGTATGGTATATACCAAAAGCTCGAATGTCGATATTTCAAGCTGAGATTTTATCCACAATAGGTCTATTGGTAGGTAGAATGTTCTGAAAGTTTCAGCTTCAAAGCATGTTTTCTTCTCGAGTTTTTGATATATACCATACGATAGGACGAAATTTCACTAAAATACCTATAACTCTGGACAGAAGGTCTATGAAGATTTAATCTTTTGTGCTCTTTCATACCTCGCTGAGGCCCACCTTATGCAGAAAGTTCGAACTCAAAAGTGATTGATCAGTTGAAAACATTCCCTCGTATGAAGGAATAGTCTCTGCTATGTGTTACACATACCTATAGTGAAGAAACGACGATTAACAAATGTTAAAAGGATACAGTAAGCCATTACTGAACATACTAAAACATGACTGATAGACATTCTTGAAAATTTCTCTTTATAATATCTTGTAGAACTCACTGAAAACTATTGATAAATATGCAACATGTCTCAAAACAAGTATTAGCATTTTTGCATTAATAACAAAAAAAAGATTAGAAGTACTAAAAAATAGCATAGATTATTTCATGATAAAACGAATTGTCACGAGAACTGTCCACTCTATGTCATTTCATGTTATCTAACTATTGATTAAAAGTAAACGTCTGATACAGCGTAATTATAGTATATAAATAGCAATTCTTTTGAGAGCACAAGTGCAGCTCTTTAAACAATGCAATACAGAGAATAGACTATAATCATATACAAATATTCATTTTCATATTATACTTTTTAACGATTAATTCTATTTAAAAATAGATCTTTTTTTCTGTTTTATTCAAATATACTTTATTAGTTTTTAAATTATACTGCGCAGTTAAATTTATTCATACATTCTTTACTTTTGTTAGTAAGACAAAAAAAACTAAAAGATGAAATTCACTATAATATTTATTTAAAATATCAAATGTCAAATTAGATTATTGTTGGAATAATATGCCGAACACTTAAACGTTGGGAGCAAGTAATCGACGAATAACTGGATCGTTTTTACATCTAAAAATAGAAGAGAAAAAAAAAAGAGAATAAATGATGATAGGTAATTCAACAATATATACCCAGCAATAAATTCGTGTTTATTTAGTTTTTTATCACCACCAACATCGAGTCTTCCAATAATATCAACAGCACGTTTTTTTGGATCACGATCACCTCGACGATCAGTCTCACCAGTAAGGTCGTACTGAAAAAGAAAACAAAATCATTCCTTTTTTAATCAAACAAAAAAAAAATAACTAAAATTTTACCATAGCTGTAATCATTTTAGTTAATTCTTTTTGATCAATGAATCCATCATCCGATGTATCATACCTAATTATCAAAACAATCATATAGAGATAATTTGACAATAAAATCTTACATATCGAATGCAACTTCAAGTCTATCATCGAGATTACCCTGACTTGTAGCCGAAATAGCTAAAAGAAATTCATCAAAATCGATTGTTCCATCATCATTGGCATCAAATGTATCAAATGCAAGTCTAAATATTAATAAAATAATTTAAAATTAAGCAAAAAAAAAATCCGTTAATAGATTTTACTTGCAGAAATTGTCTGCTTTGCCGTGAGGATAAAATTGTTTGTAAACTTCAGTAAATTTTTTCTTATCAAGTCGACCATTAGGACAATCACGAAGAAAACCCTAGAAATAAATTAATATATTCTTGAACATATTTTTCTCTATTCAACTAACTGCATGCCATTCTCGAATTTCTATAAATAATTAAATAATAAATATAAATAGGATAAAAAATCAAATTTTATTAACCTCTTTCAGAATAATTTGTATTTGCTCGAAGCATAGCAATTTCTAAAAAAAAATTTTTAAAAAGAAATTTAATTTTTAAATAAAATACAAACGTTTTTGAGTTAATTCTGTTGATCCACTTTTTTTTCCTTGTTTATTACCCATGATGATTGTAGTTTATTGCCGATTTAAAAGAAATATAATTATTATGTTTTACGAGTATATAGAATTCAAATCAGGTATACTGACAGGTGTGTTGACGGTATTTATACAATGGAGAAAAAGAGAAAAAAAAATTGCCCTTTTTGTTAAGTATATATATATAGAAGAGGCAAGAACAACAAGAATTAGTAATCGATGTTATAAGCAAAAGTTATATATATTTTAAAACAGCTTTTACAATGGTGATTCATTCTAATCGATAGAACTCATAAACTAGGCAATATGTACATCAGGAAATTTGATAGGGAGTGAAAAGAAAAAGAAGAGAATTTATTTTATACAACCTACGAAATGGAACGAAAATCTACATATTATACTTTGCCCTTTCTTCTTTTTAATGCTCTGAATAAGAAAATGCCAGTTTATTGATATTTTTCGTATAATGATATGTTAGTTTTGCGGAGGCCTCGATTAGTTAAAAGAATTCTGAAAACTGATTTTACAAATTTTCATTTGATTTATAAATGACTAAAGCAACTCCTATCAAATGTAAGAATAAATAATTACAATTCAACTGATCAAATATTTTTTTTTAAACAGAAGGCTAAATAAGATAAAAATAATGTATTTGCTAAACACAATACACAAGCTAATATACAGAAAAAAGACTTTTTGGAAATTCTTCTATTTATTTCAATCGGAAAATTGCTAAGAACTTTTTTTTTCTCCATATTTTATACATTGAATATGTTTAAAATTATAATAAAAGAGTTGTCAGAACAATTGAGATTTTTCAATGTCGACAAAAAAAAAAACAATATAATCTTTGTATAATTATTGAATACGACGCAGAAGTAAATCTTTAGATTTTTTTTGTATCACGAACAAATTATAAAGAAGCTTTATTTTTTATCAATAAATATTTTCAAAGCATGCATATGATTAATTAATTTCAATTAAAATAGAAGAATTTCATTTATTATTTACACAAAGTTTTTACTTGTTTTACATTTCTGAATAAACTTTAAAACAAAATCATACAAATATCGAATTTCAATGCAGTAGATTATACGATATTAAATATCGTTATTCACTCTTTCCTACTGTAAGCCATGCTTATTCATCAGTTGACCTTTTAAGATATGAATCATCATCAATAAAATATTTCTGTCATAAACACAATCACAATTTATAGATTAATCAACAAGAAAAACATTTATTTTTTTTATATCTTAAATATTTTATCTATTGATTAACTATAAAAATTTAAAAAAAAAGAAAAAGTTTATAGTTCTGTAATAATCTTTTCATTAAATATGAGGTGCAAGCAATTGACAAATAACCGTATCATTTTTACATCTAATAAAAGACAAATAAATATATATATAAGATAATAATACAAAAATATACCCTTCAATAAATTCGTCTTTAGATAATAATTTTTCTCCACTAAAATCAAATCTTCGAATAATTTCATCAGCACGTGCTTCTGGATGACGATCACCACGACGCTCATTTTCGCCAACAAGATCATACTGTAAAAATAAAAATTCAAAATATAAAGAAAAAGATATTATCAAAATTTTACTATAGCTGTAAGTATTTTAATTAATTCTTTTTTATCAATTAATCCATCCTTTGAAATATCGTATCTATATAAATCAAAATTTAAAAAATAAATTTTAATAAAAAGAAAAAAAAACCAATAACTTACACATCAAATGCAACTCCAAGTCGATCTTCAAGTTGACCGTGATTTGTAGCTGCCATACTTAAAAGAAATTCATTAAAATCAATTGTACCATCATTATTCATATCGAATGTATTAAATGCATATCTAAATACAAAGAATTATAATATAAATAATTAAGAATCAAATAATTTCTTACTGGCAATATTGGGTAGCGTTACCCTGAGGAAAAAATTCTTGATAAACTTCAACAAACTTTCTATGATCAAGTCGACCATCAGGACAATCTCGCAAAAAAGTCTAGAAAAAATATTTTCAATTCCAAGAAAAAATATTATTGATTTAACTTGCTGTATGCCATTGACGAATTTCTATATAGAATAAATCAAAGTAAACAATAAATATTAGAATTTTTACTTACCATCTTCAGTATATTTTGTATTTGTTTTGAGTACAGTAATTTCTAATATTTAAAATACAAGAAAACATTTTTATTTATTTTATTATTTAATAAACAAACCATCTTCAGTTAGTTCTGTTGATATAGGTTTGCTTTTTTTACCACCCATAGTAAATACTGTTTGTATTGATAATAAAAACAAAAATCTAAAATAAATAGTGAATATTATTGAGTCCGTCTCTGTATCGTATCTCACGGTCATAGATACTCATTTATCAATAGATATATATATATATAGTGATAGAACGAGAAAAAAATATATTGTTTATATTCGTACCTTGAAAATCAAAGGAAAAAAACCATGACGTAATATTAATCCTCTAAATAGATATACTACTAGTACAATTACATAAAACCACACATTTTTCATTTTATTTAATAAAAATAACGATTAATGTAAGATGTTCTTTAATGATTAAAATATTATTAACTAAAAGAAGAAAACTATATGTTCAAAGAGGAATAAAATAATATATGTTCTTACTGTGTTAAATATAAAAACGATATGAATCATATGAAAACAACTTACCTATACCCATCTATTTTTAGTTCTAAACAGTTACCTTTAAACCGAATACAAAAAACCTATAAGTTTGATTATATTTACTGTTGTTCGAATGTATTCAAATTTTCTATGATTATTACTGAGAAATATTTATTAACATATTCTTTTTACATTTTTATTTCATTGTATTTCATACATAATACAAAGCATATCGCATTAGATTTGTTTATTGAATGACGTGCCATATAAGTTAAAATATGCATTTACACTATCAAATTAACAAATTGAAATATGAACGATTTTTTAAATTGCTCTGAATTTCTTGTTCATTAATGTTATGATAAAAATCAGAGAAACTGCTGCAAACTTCTGAGAAAAAAACCGATCTGTGTTAAGTTTTTTTGATAAAAACGAAATCATTTCGATAGCTGACCGATAAGAACTGAACGATTCAATGTTATCAACCTATCTATAAATTTTTAAAAATTTCATTAGACTTATGTCTATTAAATTGACTTTATGCCGAAAATCAATTACAAAATAATTCTTTATATATACGTACATAACTTTATTTACATATTTGTTCTATAAGGTTCTACAAGGGACTATCAGGATCTATTAGGGGTACAAGAGTCAATAAGAGTTTACGTAATCTGTGTTTTCCCCCTCACCCTCAGTTAGAAAGATGTTTTATGTGTGAGAAACCCTGGTAGACCTTGTTAAATCTATTAATAGAATTTGAATTATTTTGTAATTCATTTACGACAACCAATGTATAAGTTATTAGTTTCTATTAAGGGATGGTGCTTGAAATCTTTTAAAATACTTTTCAGATAACGACTGAAAAATGGTAAGAGCAACTTTGAACAGTATTTGCAAAGTTTATCCATATTGATTAATACATCATGATAATGTCTGTCATGCGAAAAAACATGATTAATTATATCATTTTAATTTATTTTGAATGCTATTCAGACTTACGT
Organism: Macrotrachela quadricornifera; assembly: GCA_022393335.1. Classification (NCBI taxonomy): domain Eukaryota; kingdom Metazoa; phylum Rotifera; class Eurotatoria; order Philodinida; family Philodinidae; genus Macrotrachela; species Macrotrachela quadricornifera. Next base: position 22,230 of record JAJEKB010022024.1, on the reverse strand, counting down.
CAATATAACTATACTAGTTAATTCAAAAGTATTTTTTACATTATGACAATTCATAAACAATTCGCTTTCGAACATATTCGAAAAAAACATTTCAGTTTATACATAAAGCTTCATTGTTAGTCTATTATAATTTTCTTTGTACTAAACGATAATAATGGTTGGTTAATGATTCAATAACTCGAAAATTCTCTTCATAACATGAATTCCTGTTCTATAATTCGAAGCTTTGAAAACCAGTACATTTTCTATCTGATGCAATTCATTAAAAAAACTCACAATGTTACAGTTCAACTAGAGTATTGAGTTAAAACTGCGACAGTAATATAAATTCTAAAAAGCTATAAAAACGGAATCAAGTGTTTCTTTGTCAATGACTCCTGCCGGTTACAACAATATCTGACAAGCAGATATTTATTGGAAATCTGGCGAATTTCGGAGCAATCCGATAGCTTTCCGTAGGATCTACAAGCCAGATCGAATCGTCTAGGACCATAATTTGGTAAAAAAAACTTTTCTTTTAACATCTTTCTATCATAGAAAAATAGAGATCAATATTTTGTATCACACATTATAATCACCACCGAATTCTAAAGTTTAATAAGCATGAAAGTTCACTGCAGTTATTATCTTTAAATATTTTCCAAATTTTATATAAGGACTGTGAAGCGAAAATTGTATTAGTACCAAAGTCTGTGGCGCGTAAATATAGCAGATGTTTTGCAATGATCAGTAAATCCATCTTTTTAGCTCGATAAACTATTCTTTTGAAAGTAATAATTGTAGTAGAATAAAAGAGAAAAGATAATATAAAACTTTGTGTGACAAAGATACAATCAATAGGTACTATTCGCATATTAATAGTGTCCATCATTTACGCATGCACTTTTAAAAAATGAATAAGTATAATTTTCATGTCTTTTTTATCCCTTTCTCAGAATGTTAATACCTGAAAACTTGTGATTCAACAAGAATTGCTTAATCAACTTGAAATTATTCGTAATTATGAAGTTTTCATTGTATACATACAATTAATAATAACAGCATTCATATGAGTATCCTCCTTATTCATTAAATTATATAATACTCTGAAGATTTTTATTTAGGCCGAAGTAAAAAGATATAGAACATTTTGATTTTATTAAATATATCGCAAAGACACGAAATAAAAATATTAGTAACAGGAAGACAAAACACCAGTAAAAGTTACTGTTAATAATGAGATTCATAATGGAAAACATAAAATTTGAGACAATAAAAGAAAGACATTGCTATCAATAGTAAATAGACAAGTCAATAAAAGAGATTTTCAAGCAATCAATGGTTTATTCATCGTCGATAAAAATACAGTGTCCTCATCATCATCGTGTTCTGAATCAGTGAATACAGAATGAGAATTTCTAACAGATTTATGACCATTAGTTTGAGCAATCAATGGTGAACCATTTTCTTCATCTTGATCCAGAGGACTATATTGATGAAAACCAATAAATGAATTTGATAATGAACTACGACGACATCGTAAAAATAAAACAACCATACCAAATATCACAGCAAGAGTTACAGCTAAAGAAAGAATAAAAATCAATATTCTTTTTTTTTTTCTATTAGAAAAAAGAATCAATATACGAACCACCAATACCAGCAATAATAAGAAAGAGTGTTCGATGAAGAATAAATTCTTTAGATTGATTATAAATTATTTTTATTGGTGATGATCCTTTATTATCATCATAGGAATCTATACGTTTTAAATTAAATTCAATATAAGTCGATGATTGATTAGTTACTAAAATCTTTTCTTTCGTTGCTGATTCATATCTATTAAAATAATAAAAAGATATTTTTCATTAATATTCATTTTAACATACCCAATACGTTCAACTGTTACACTATATACACCAGGGGATATTATACGAAAGAAATCTCCATCTCGATAAGTTGTTACATTATGTTCAATACCATGTACATAAATTATTACACCTGATAAAGGTCCTTTTGTTTTTGAATCAAAGACAAAACCACGAATACCATGAACAACCTTAATATAGAAATGAAAAGCGCTTTAATTGTACTATTTGCGTAAAAAGATCGATAAAAATAAAAGTTTCCTATGCTATGGTTAGGAATGCAGCAAACCTGAAGTCTTGAAACGTGTTATCTTATGACTTCAATTTGAATTTAGTAAGATAAACTGTCAACAATAATACTCTATTTAACTATAGGAGTGGCACATCTAGGAAAATATTCCAAAAACAAATCCAAATTTTATTCAAGATTTATTGCATTCCTAGCTATGATAGAGTTTCAGAGGTAAATAATCATCTTTAAACCAGTAAAAACAAAAAAAACCTATCGAAATCTACTAGTACAATTAGCACGTGTGTTACTCATATATCTAAAAAATAATTACCTGAGTAATAAAAGCTAATAAAGCTCCTTTATTATCATCCCAATAAGTCTGTAAATTACTATCATCAGGATATTTATCACATCCTATTTCCATTGTTACTTCCATATCAGACGTAAATACATATGACCAATCTTGCATACCACCTTCAATAACATACCAAGCAGCTCCATTTGTTATTCCATTTTGAAATTTAAAACATGAATCACTTTGAAATTTTGTTCGATGTGCTTGAGAATAAGCATTAGCTAACATTTTAAATGTTGAATCATCTGGTGAAATACTTTGGGGAGTATTTGAATCTTTTATTTTACTATCATATGGATAATTAGCAACAAGTGCACCACCATGTAAATTTCCCGATAAAACAAATGGATAAATAAGTGACCAATGTACAACAGCTCGAACTTCAGGTTCAAATTGATTTTGAATTTTATTAAATTTATCAAGACGATTATCATTATTAATATATTCTTTTTTTGGTATAGCAATATCTTTTATTAATGATTGTTCAAGTTCAATTTGTGGAAAATTTCGATTTAAATCAATTTGATGTGCATTTAAACGTCCTGGTCCATCAGCATGTTTTGTTTGTTTATATTCATATTCAAAACCATCCGGATTCATTGTTGGCATTATATGAATACGAATCTTAAAAAAAATATAAAAATCTATTTGAATAAAAAATAATTTTTCTTACATTATCAATTAATTTTGTTATATAATCATTTTGTCGATAATTTATACATAAATATTCAATTAAACGTATTAAACATTCTCGTCCAACACTTTCATCACCATGAATATTTCCAACATATCGAACTTCTGGTTCACCTGCTTCATGTATAATTGGTTGATCACTTATAATCATAACCCATAAATCACGTTGTTCAACACTTTTTCCTATTGTATATAAACTTGTTATATTAGGATATTTATTATTTAATTCTCGTAATTTATTAACCATTGATTCATAATTATGATAATGAATTATATCTGTAGGTTCAATTAAAGTGCTAAGTAATTCATCACGAGAATTACTCATTAATTTTCTTGCATAATTTGATAATGTATCAAAAATACTATTTTTTAATTGAACATCTTGAGAAGATGTTGCTATATCTTGAGTAATTGCTTGTAAATCAAAATCAAGACGTAATGCCTAATAATGATTTACAAACTTTTTTAATTAATTTATTAAACTTTTGTTTTTTTTTTTCAAATTTAGTTAGTTTAACTTACATTTGTAATATTTTCATTAGTAACATTTACATTATATTTTCTTTGTGGTAAATATCCTGCAGCTGTAACTGTTATGTTATATAAACCAGGCAATAATAAACGCCAATATACTCCAGAATTAATACTACGAACTGGATGAAGAATACCTTCAATTTGAATTAATGCTTTAGAAATTCCTGTTTTTGTTTGTGCATCACGAATAAAACCTTTTATACCAAGATGACTCTAAATAAATATTATTTTATTTATATTAAGTTTTATAGATTATTTACCATTTCTGTATAAGCAAGAAGTGCTTCTTTATTATTATCCCATTCTTTTTCAAGAGCACTATTTGCTGATGATGGATATTTACAACAACTTAATTCAATTGTTATTTCAAATGCATTACTATGTAAATAATTAAAATCTTGCATACCACCTGATACATCATACCATTTTGCACCATTTGTTATTCCTTCCGAAAATTCTGCACCACAACCTTCACCTAATGTAAACAAAAAAAGTTAAACATTTTTTCATTTTATAATTTTATTATACTTTTATGCATTGTTAAATGATTATTAGCATAAGTATGTGCTAAAAATCGAAATATTGAATCATCAGGTGCTTCTCCATAAGTATTATCTGTATGATAAATTGTTTCATCATATGGATATGAAGCAACAACTGAACCACCATGTAAATTTGCACTAAGAACAAAATTTTCTTGTAATATCCATTTCATAACAGCAATTGTTTCTTTTTGTCTTCCGTAAAAAAGATCACCAATAGTACCATTTCCCATTTGTTTTAATGATTGATATTGTGATGGAAAATCTCGATTAAGATCAATATTAGCTTGATTACCTCGACCTAATAAACCAAAACTATCACATGTACCTTCAGTAGATCTTTCAAAGCCATCCTAAAATTATTCAAAATAAAAATTTAAAAAACAACAAAAAAGAGTTTATTTTCATTTACCGGATTCATACTAGGCATTATATAAATATCAGTTGTTGATAAAAGACGATTAATACGTGGATTAGAATTAGAATTAAGTAATAAATAATATATATAAGCAATCATAAGTTCACGTCCAACTGTTTCATCACCATGCATATTTGCTATTATTTTAAATTTTGGTTTTAATAATTGAAAGTCATCATGTTCATTTTCATTATTAGTAGTAAGAGGTGAAGTAAGACGCATTACTAATAATTCGTTGCCAGCGTTAGTTTGTCCAACGCTAAATAATTGAGCAATTTTATTATATTGCTTTGTCCATGTTTTTAAAAGATCATTCATTTCTGCATAATGATGATAATGATGTAATAATTCATAAACGGCTGTATCTTTTTCAACTTGTAATGGTGAACGTTCACAAAGAATATAGGATGTATAAAATAATAACAATAAAGGAATGTTTATATGCATGATAATCTAGAAAAATATGTATGAAAATAATAAAAATGAAAATAAAGTTGACTTCATATTTTTTTTAAATTGATTTAATACAAGATATTCAATACTACAAATAACAGGTGAACAAAGTGCGACATGATTTTTCATGTCATGCAATAGAAAGACAAAAACAAACATTTTCAAACATATTCTTCTATTTCAAAAAAAATCATTTTTTTTTTCCTTCAATAGATCACAACAAAAAGAAACAATTTCTTCTAGATTAATACACATGAAATAAAGAAGCACATACACAAAAACAAAATTGACCTAATACACATATATGAGAAAAAATATACAAAATGTTTTTCTTCTTTGTTTTTTTTTAAACAAAACACTTCTATCACAAAAGCAGAGAACACCGGTGGATCCCTGAGACAAAAGAAAAAGAAAAAAAAAGCTTAATTTTTTTTATTCATAAAGTCTTTGTAAACGTAGACGAAGATCCCTATCATCCGTTGTTGGTAATGTCATATTACTAATAGCTGTTCGTGGTGTATTTGTTATTGAACGTGAACGTAAATCCTGTGCAGAATAAAGTCTTACAACAGGTTGATCATGTTGTTGAATTGTTGTTGGAGAATCATATGGAGTTGAATGACGATCATCAAATAGTAAATGTCGTTTTGGTGTTGGTGGTGAATGAAGAACACGAGGTGTTGATGAAATTTGTTTTGTAACTATTGGTGCTGCTGTTTTTGTTGTTAATGAAGGTTTACGATTTGCTAAACCATAAACAATTAATGCTAATGATGCACATAATAAAAGACTTGCTAATATACGTCCAATTGGATTATCAATAAAACGTTTTTGTACTTTAACATGTACACGTTGATTTTGTCCAGTTAATGTATTTTTAATATCAATATATATTTGATCTTGATTATTTGTTTTTGCACCATGACGTAATTCAATATTATATAAAAATGGATCCGTCGAATTTTTTTTAATACGTATTATAGATGGATCTGATGAATGTAATTGTAAATATTTTTCATTTGTTGGTAATGTTGATATATGAATTGAATTAAATGGATGTTCTTCTGATAGATATATAGATGATGATGATGATAATTTAAAACTAGGTTGATATGGAATAATTAATTCATTTGAATTTATTTTATATGGTGTTTTAATAATTAAACGAAATGAATCATCATATGTACTTGAATCATGAGATGATAAACTTGTTATTTGACATGCCCAACTCATTAAATCAAGATCAAATATCGGTTCAATTTTAAATAATGTTGAAGCTTTAAGATTTTTTAATGTATTATTAAGAAAATCAAGATGACATTCAAATGTTGGTCGAAGTGTACGAGTTGATTGAGCATGTTCAAGACCTTCACGATGACAGGAACCATGTAGATTAGTTGTCGATTCACCACCAAATATGACAGGATAAGAATATGATTTACCTTAATTGAAAAATAAATAAATTAATATTATACAGTCCATTTGACCTAATCCTACTACTATTAATCAATCAGATTCGCTAACGAGAGAACAATATTTATTAAATAAAATTCTTCTGAAAAAAGTTTTTTTTTTATATAAATTAATCTTACCTTCTTCACCATCATATAAAAAATCATTTGTTCCTTTATATAATTTCATTTCATTTGGTATTTGAACATGAAATCGTTCACTTGTTATTGTTTGTCCATCAATTTTTAAATGTAAATGACGTTCACCATCCATAATCATTTGTCCAATACCATATTTTGAATCAACATACATACCATCATCACCACTCCATCGATCATCTGTACTTTCATCATTATTTATATTGGATTCAAAACAAACAATATCATTTATATAATAAGTTTGTTTTAAAGGAGATATAGATGATTTTGGTAATAGAAAACCACTATTTGATTGTACAGGTAAATAAGCACGTAAATATTCCAAATCTCCATCAAATACAACTATATTTGAACCATTTTTAAGTGGAATGATTTCATATGTTTCACTATTATTGGAATTTGTAGATATCATATCATTACGATAAGAATATGTACGAAGAGAAATTGATGTTGCATCAAATCTATAACAATTAAAGTTATGTTAGAAGTTTTTGAAATACTCAATCGGATAGTCTCTGTTTTATGATGATCGAGATTGAGACTCATTAGGACCGAAAGATTGCAAAGAAAAAACTATGTTTATAGGTAGAAATTTTCTCCGAGATATCGGATTGATATTAGATATCTTTACAAAATGCAAAAATTAATAAAATTTTTAATAATTTAATCTTACCGTCTGCCTAATTCATCATGATAAGAAACACTTAATGGAAGTTTATAATCCACAGGTATAGAAGAAAATAATGCTGAAGTTTCTTTCGGTAAATAACTTTGTAAAAGTATATAATGAATTGGTTTAACTTGAATAAAATAAGTACCAACAATTGATGAACTCGTACTTTTTTTATCATATTTTATTCCTTGATATTTCATATATAAAATAGCTTCACCATATTGATTTTGATCAGTAATAATTGTTTTTGTTTTTGTATCAAAATGAATATTTTTTAATGATGATGATAATTCAAGTATAATATCATTTGGTATATGAAATAAATTTAAACGAGAATTTGGTCCAATTAATATTGTACGTGTTTCATCAAATTGATTTAAATAAAATGGTTCAAGAATATTTAATTCAATTGAATTTGTTAAATCATGAGAAGTTTTAAATAATAATTTATTTAAATTTTTTGAATTTGTTGATAAACGAACATCAATTGTAACATGACCAGCTCTTAATGTTTCAATATTTATTACAAATGTTCGAGTATATGATGAAATATTTCCAATAATTGGACGAAATTGTGCTAAATGAGTATTTGATAAAGACCATGTAAATATAAGAGAATGTAAAAAAACATCTGTTATAGTTATTGGATTTTTCTTTTGATCATAAAATAGAACAGTTAATGGAAGTAATTTATTCGGTAAAATTTCAGTTGTTGGTGAATGAAGGCGAATAGAATGAATTTGAACAACATGTATTGAACAACTATCTTCACCATACACAACAGACTAATAAAAGAAAAATGATATAATGTTGATAATTCAAAATTCTATTATATGAAAAATTTGAGAATGTATTTATTCGATGAAGAGTGAAAAACAACATCGAATAATATGGGCTTCAGAATGTTCACAAGTGACATGTGCAGATAATTATTGAGTCTAGGAAGGCGCTTCTCTCAAAAAATTGGTTAAACTATGATAAAACAAGAGCAACAACTATCGGTGGCTTCATTATTTACTCTATAAATCAATACGTTATATGATACGCCAAAAACGTTATGCATCATCAAAGAATTTTTCTTAGCAGTCGAATTTTATCTATACTCTTCCAAGTATTTTTTCCATCATATAAGAAATAAAATGATATAAAAACAGAGCTGTCCATCGTGGCAGTAGCAGGTTTTTTTTAGAAAGAAATTTAAAAATACATGGTTTTACATAGAAACTTGACATTAATGTAAGCTATACGATAGAACTTAATAAATCTGGTCGATTAGCAGCAGTAGTACCAGTTTAAGACCTTCTCCATCCAAAAGCTCGTTCTACAGTAAATAAACGCGAAAACTTCGGATTTTATCCGAAAGTTATGTGTACTGCAAAAAGTGTATGAATCAGATGAGTCATTATGGAATGTTTGAACGCCAAAATTATCATGACAAATTGTCTTTATGAAAAACCGTTTTTCATAACTTCATTTTTATTGGTCACTGTTCCATCTAAGGGCGTAAATAAGGGGGACAGTGGGCACACACACCCCTTCGACTTACGAAAAATTAATAGAAAATAACTTTGTCTCATGAACGATTTGGCCCTTTGAGTTAAAGAAGGTCTCAATTGGATAGAAAACAGTTTAATCTATAAATTCATTACACTCAGGGAGTAAGTTATGGGATAAAAAAGTATTATAAGCCAAAAACTGCGTTGATTCAGTGATATACCATATTTCAAGAGGGGTTATTTGGAATTTTCTCACATGATGCACTAGGCCCTGTATTTCTTTGTTTCTTTAAGACATAGATCTCATCACAATACATCCCTTGTCACTAAATTGCAAGAAAATATAGGCGTGCTAAGCTAGCATGAGTCACATAGTATGCGCCCATATCCGGTGATCACTGACTCTACTTTCAGAGTGATATAATATCTTTAGAAATCACAGAAATTTGAGTTTAGATTCGTGTCCAGCTTGTAAAACTTGGTAAGAAGAGTTATTTTCGAATGAATTTGTGTTTGTGTCTAACAGGATTACGATCTAGAGCAACCTCATGAATTTATAAAAGATATATGATAGATACAAGCATCAGTATTTTCATAATAAATCACTAATATTAATAGCTATCGATTCGGGTCTTTACCTTTCGATAGTCCTTTCGACTAGCTACAAAACCAGGCATTTAGAAAATCCCAAAATTATTGCTAATCTGAGACATATGAAAGCAATTTCGTTTCTGAATAGAGTTTTTGTGCATTTTGAGACCTTCTTCAGACAATGTTTCGTTAGAAAACTACGATTTCATTCAAAACTAATATCATATTCGGAATCAGCGTTAAAAACTGAATCGATTCATATATATTTTAAATAGTTCTGAGAAAAAAATTTTTTTTCGAAAAAATTCCTGTACCCCTCCTCAGGGATGGTCTGATGAATAATGACAATTTTCTCGATATTTCAACTATTTCTTGTCAGATTCTTCTCATCTTCGAACTCGACCGAGATATTGATGAGACAATTCTGTGCACAAAATTTCAGCTCAATCGAATGTAATTGTGAAGAGTTATCGTGTATACGGACGGCCGGCCGGACACACTGACCGATTCTAGAGTGTACTCACTTTTTGAGTACACAAAAAAGGATTTTTGAGAAACTTTAAATATTCGCTAAGAAAACTTTCAGTTTCGAAAGATTTCAAAGTAGAACTACAAAAAGTTTCTCAAATTCTCTATAGTAACATTCATAGGCAACATTAAGATAAAAACCGAAAGAAATCATAGATATTGCCATCATCTGTTAGCTGCATATGGCGCTAGAGGTGTAGGCCTATCTATCTTAATTAGTTCTAGTGATGGATATAAGATATCGCCATATGTGTTGCTAATGTCCAATAATAGGTCAATAATATGTAGAAAAGCAAATTTTTGCGTTTTTTTCAAAATTGATTTTTGGCAATATTGAAAAACTCCGTTCTCAAATGTCTCATTTGATAATATTAATGAAAAACGGCTGAATTTGGAAACATTTTTTTTTTTGTGAAATATTGAATTTTCTATATCTTACTTTTCCTAAAAGTGGATCAATTCCAATTGATTTAGCTCGAACAATTGCATGGCCAATTTGTTTTGTTTTAAAAATATTATTTATATTTAAATCAATAATATTCGTATCATTTGTTGACCATTCAATTGTTGTTCCTGGCATTTGTGATCCACCAATAATTGTTAATTGAATTGTTGATAATGGTAAAATATTTAATTCTTTTGGTTCAATACGTAATTTTTGATAAACTTCAAATTCAATTAAATTACTTTTTATATTATTTGCATAAAATTTAACATTTGTACGTCCAATATCTAATGTATGAATTTTATAAGTCATTGTATAATAATCAGTATTTAATTTTGGTTCATATTCAATAAATAAAATATCTGGTTTTTGACTTTGTTCAATAATTATATTTAATAAATGATAAATATTTGTTAAATTAAATAAATTTCCATCAATATCTAATGCTTGAACATAAATTAATGATGTTGTATTTAATTCTAAACGACTTTGACCATAAATTTTCAATTTATCTATATCAGATATAATAATATCAATTTTCTTTTTTGATAATGGTAAACATTCATCAGTAATTATTAAATTTGTACGTCCATAATTTAATGGTTTAATATAAATAATACGTGAATTATTTTCATTCATATATAAATGTATTAATGGATTAGTAGATAATTCATTTGATTGAAATTTAAAATAACCTGAACCACCAATAATTTCTAATGGTGATGTTGATTCATTAATATAAATTAATTTAATTGAATTTGTTTTATCAATATTTGATATAAATTCAATTTCAATTTGTTTATCAATTTTATCAACAGAACATTTAAGTAAAATTTTACCAGATTTATTTATTGGTTTAATTTCTAATGGATTATTTATATATAAATCAGCTAAATATTCTTTTGATTTTATTGTACAATCCATTTTTAATGATGTAAAATTATTAAATAAAATATTTTCTTCATTATATGCAAGAATATTTATTAATAATATTTCATTAAAATATGTTATTATATAATCACGATTTATTAATGGACATTGAGAATTAAGTATTGGTTCAAATGATAATGAATGTATTGTTGTTTCACATGTTATATCAATAGATATTGTTGATTTAATTGGACAAAGATTTTGTTTTGTTATTGAATTTTGTTTTGATATATCAAATTTTTCATGTTTTATTGGTTTAAGACATTTAATATGTAAAAGATTTGAATTAAATAAATCTTGTTTAAATTCAATATGATTATCTAATGGTAATATTTCATATTTTAATGATTCTTGATCATATAGATTTAATGGACCATTTGATAATTGAAGTGTATATTGTGATTTAGTTGTTAATAATAATTCATTATGATTAATATGTAATTTTTCATATGAACTTATTATAATTGATTGTTGAAGATTTGAATTTTTAAGATTAACACGAATATTTGTAAGACCTATTTTAATTGGTTTAAATATAAGATATGCACATGATTGATGTGTATGATCATCAGATGGAATTATATTTTCATATTGAAATATATTATTATTATCAATAATTATATCAAAATCAAGATGTGAACAACATGTAATAGGTTGTTTTTTATAAAATAATTGTATTGGTAAATGAAGTAAGGAATTTATTTCTGTTTCAACTGGACATGCATATAAATTAAATTCATCTGGTTGAACAACTTGAACAGAAACAGTTGCATTTAATTCAGGAGATTTTTTATCAAAAACATCAACTATTGTGGAATTTAATGATGTTTGTTCCATTAAATCACCAGTTAAAGAAACCGTAACTAAAAAAAAAAATATTTCGTCATTTTTTTATTTCGATTAGAAATTGTTTGTATATCAACAGAGATTAATATCTATTTCAACTGTCGAATCAAGAATATTAGTCTTAATGAGCTATGAACATTCTGAATAAGATTCGAATTTTAGATCAAGTGTAATTAAGAGATTGAAAACTTTCATAACAAACGATTCTCTTTGAGAGATCTATTTCTGTGCAAAGTTTCAAATCTAATTTTATTAGTACTTACATTATGTCTACACTCTCGACTCGAAAGCGATCTAATAGTTGGAGAAATTTCTTTATCGGATGAATCTTCAAGTATTAAATAACTTAGGCAAATGAAAATAAAGAGGAATAACTGTCTAGAAGTTGTGAACATGTTCTTTCAATTATTTCAGTATTCTTTTTATTCATCCTATGGAATAACGTATATAAATGTTCGAAAAAACTATGTGAAATAATTCTATAATATACAGTTCAATACATCTTCATCTCTTCTTTCCAACAGTAAAACACGCAAATATCTATCTCGTTTTTATTCAAACTTTTTCTTCTTTAAATGAATACTTGAAATTAACATTAGTATCATTGAGATAGTTTACTTACCCACACTTGTATCTTGTGATGTAAAAATATAATCTCCACTTCCACCTAATACTTTAATTGGACAATAAGGTACTTTTATTTCTTTAACAAAAGTTTTTTCTGGTAAAAGTACTCGTTTTGGTTGTACTGATAATGGTAAATAAACTTCAAACCATTGTGTTGTTGAAGCTGTAATTGGCATTTCAATAATATCATTATTTTTCATTCCATTAAGATGAAATTCTAATTGAAATCTTCCTTGACAATTTGGTCGAAGAATATATTGTGTACCATTTTGATATAAAGATTTTAATGTTAAACAAGTTTTATATTGTTCATTTGGTATTGATGCTGATAAATCTAAATTATCAGTTGGATAAATTTTTCTACCATTAACATCAAACATTTCAACAGTAATAAGATAATATGCACCTATTTGAAATATCCATGGGCGTGTCGAATTCGTTATTGCTGATAAATAACCAATATTAACAATACGTATCATTAATGATGTTGGTTCATATGTATCATTATCAATTGCTTTCATATTTCGATCAGTTAATTCAAGACGTGATTGTTCATCAGCATGATCTGTTGCTGTAAATATAAGTGTACGATCATTTAAATTCCCAGCATCATTATTAATTAATTTAACTTCATAAAGTATTCGTGTTGATGGTAAATCAGTTATATCAGTTGATTCTTGTCGTTTTATTTGATAAAGTCGAAATGGTAAACGTGAATATGGAAGTAAATAAACATCAGTTGATGGATAAAATTGAACATTAGCTGATACAGATAAACGTACAGATTTTGTTCGAATACCATGATAAAGATCATTATCAATAATTTCAGCTTGAACAAATGCTGAACCAGTACGAAGACCTTCAAGAAGTATTTCATATGATAATGAACCATGTGATTCAAGATTTCGAACTGTTTCACTCATTTCATAAGATGAATCAGTTAGACGAAGTATACGAATAACTTTTGTTGCATCAAGTGTTCCACTTTTAGATTTTTTTACACCTAAAATAAAAAAAATTTTAAATTTCGTTTTTTTTTTTTATAAAATAATATACTTTGTTCATCAACAATAGCAGCATTTAATAAACGCCATTCATATGGAAAATGTTCAATAGATGAAAATGTTGAACCATGTTGATCATGTGCACGTAATTTAAATAATTCAGGTGCATCTTCTAAATATAATCTTGTTGTTGTATAAACAATTTCAATTGTTTGAATTTTATCAATAATAACATCACATCGAACTGATTGTCCAGTTAATATATCTCGAGCATAAACAGTTGCACTTGAACGTAATGATTGTTTTGTATGTGCTATAACATTAGCATGTAATGAACAAATTTCTCCATTTTTTTTTGAAAATGGTCCTAATGGTTCAATACGAACAAGATCTGGACGTGATGATGACCATAAAAAACATCCATCTGTTGCTTCTAATGTAAAATTTGTTTCAATACGTGGATGAAATGGTAATAAAATTTTTGGTTGACTCATACGAATTGCAGCTAAACTTAATTGAATTAATATAAATGATAATAAGTATCCAAACCATTCCATTTTCTAATAATCTAAAATATCGAATAATAATTCTTTTTAAATCCTTAGAAAAAAAAAAGAAGAAAAACGAAAGAAAGAACATCGAAGGTGAATTTATTAGTCATCCAATTGAAATATTCATATTGACACTAGCGACAATTGTGTAAGAAAATTTTTTTTAAATTATACTTTGAATTAATAACTATTAATATAAAGAAAAAAAAAAGTATTATAAAATTTAAGAATAATTGATTATTTAGTTTAGAATGATCAATAAGTAGTTGTTACCTACACGAATAGAAAAATTTGAATTCGAAATTCTAGAAATTTAATGATAAGTTTGCAAGCAAAACAAACGAATTAGAATTAATTAGCGTATTAATCATATAAAATTAAGACCAGTGTGTTCCGATGAGGGTAGAATTTTCTCCTCTCAAAGTTCTAGACTTTTTGCCATTTTTTTCGTCTCTCTCATTTTCAAAAACAATCGAAAATTGTGATGAAGACCGTAAACACAAATATTATTTAGGAAGAGACTATAATATTAAGTACAATATCCATCAATTTTTCCATTTTATTTACAGATTTTTCTTTTATTACGATTATTACTTGTCTTAAGGCATTAATTATATAATATCATGTCTAATACAACTCAGCCACAGGTAAGTAAAATTCAAAATACAATAGTAGATGCATACCAATTATTATTATTCTCTACATAGAATCGACAAAATAGCGATGATCGTTTATTTCGATGTATGAAATGCACTCAGACATTTTCTCATCAAAAACTTTATCACGAACATTTACGTACTCATACTTCCGTTAGTCATCTAAACTTAAAGTTATCATTACAATGTAATTAATTTTTTTCTTGTTTTAGATTCATAAAACTAATACAAATGATCAAACTAATGATGATACAGCTCGATATATTGCTGAACGTCGCAAGTATGATTTTATTTATTAAAAAAAAAACTTGATAAATAATTTTTTTTTATAGAAATTATCCAACGACAGATAATATTAATAAAAAAATAAAATCTGATGAAGAACGACAAGAACGTGGTGATGTATTAGAAACTCGTCAATTTGGGTTCGTTTGTAATAATAATAATAATATAACATTTTTTTAATTAATTTTTCTCTTTTAATCGATTAGACGAATAAAAGAACGTAAATTAACTCCGAATAAAACTATTGAAGTAATGTTGAAAAAGTTCTATATTCAAACTTTTTTGTATGATGAATAATATATTCAATTTTTTGTAGACTGAATCATCAGCGTCTATTTTCACAAATACTGTAAAGAATAATACGAATACCAGTGCAACGTTATTAGAGCGAGTAAATAAAATTATTAAATAATTTTTAATTGATTTGTGACTATTTTATTTATAAAGCTTTTAGCACCTGATATTCGTCGTGAACGTAATATGGTGTTACAATGTATTCGTCATATTGTTAATAATAATTTCTTTGGACTTGATGATAATTAATTTCTAGAATTTCCTTTCTTCTAGTTTTAGTAAAAGATAACGTCTAATGATGGTTATATTAGTCAACTGATATGTCACAACTACATCGTTCTGTTATAAAATATTTTTTTTTGTTTCAAAGTTATATCTTCTAATTTGTAACATTATTGTCATAATGTTTCTTACAGTCAGATTAAATGGATCAATACATCTTTGATAAGTAATATAGAATTGTAATATGTACTAATCGAAATCAATATATTAATTCATTGATTGTGATAAAACAATTATTTGAATGAGTATGGAATTTTGTCTGAAACATTTGATGTGAAAATAGTTTAACACTTATGCAAATTCGATAGAGTTTAGCCAATATAGCTGCATAAAATCAAACCAAAAGTGATTATCAATATTTACTCAATGAATTCTATTTATGTAATCGAAAAACAGTGATTACATTTTACTACGAAGCATATGAAGAAAAACGTGAATATATAAAATCACTAGACTATTATATATGTGGAATAGAAGAGATATGATGAAGTTTTAACTTATCATAAATGAAGATCATAGATTTCATAACAATGTCTATCGACTGAGTATTACAGTATTAATAAGATTTCTAGATGTATAGGAGTTATTTTCTTTAGCAGAAATGAAAATAAGTTGAGTATTAAATGCTACAAAATTCGTGAAAGCTTATATTTAAATCATTGCCATTGGTACGTAAATTCATTGAAATTATTCATCATGATTTTAATTCAATGTAGGAACGTTTTAAAAAATTATAATTGACACTACTAAATTTGAAGAAAATATATGAAATTTATAAAAATTCTAGCACGATAAAGATTATATTTGTAATAGAAGTTATTGTATTGTCTAGACATATTAAATAATATGATGTACAGAAATAATGCTTGAATGTTAAGAAGAGCAAATTAATACTAGCCATTCCTTTCAAACAGATATTATGTTAAATAACTATTCAAAATACCAAGATATATCATGAAATTCTCTGTCAATCTTTATATTACAGTATTATGTATATAAAACCACCTATTTATTTACTACATATTATAAAAATGCATGCACAATTCTTCAGAGAAGCATATATTTTGATGCAGAACGAGTCAACAAAATTTTTTTTTATCAAATTCAATCTATTTTCACACCAATTGAATACAAATTACTATAACATATTTTTATTGCATTCAGATGGTTGTATATTGGCAATAAATGTGTCAAAAAATTTATTCGCCTGACTTATATAAATAGTTTCATTTGAAAGAGCAGCGCACTCTGTCGGATTTCATACTTGAATCATCTGAAAATAGAAGATATAAGTTGAATTTATGCGGAATAAATAGTCTTTCTATGAATATTTAAGATATATCATGATGATTTATACTTCATAATGAATTTCAAAATGACTTTACGATGGTCTTTCATCTTAAGAACTCGATGCAGTTTTCCTATGAATATTTTATTGGATGAAAGTTTCCGAGAAGAAATATTGTCAAAAATAGTAATTAATTGGACTTCAAAATTTTTAATCACTTGTAAAGTGTTTCTAAAACGTGTTGACAATAAATGTTCTTCTTAACTATGTAGTGATACAGCTTGTTTTCGGTTACATATTAGTGTACTTCACTGTCCTCACTTTTTGTGTCGAAAAATTTTTGAGACCGAATACCTCTTTGAATAGCGATTACATGTGCTACCGACGCTTCATACACTTTTTAAAGAAAAGTAAACTATGCTAGCATGTAGCCCATCAAAATTGCATTGAATTCTTAAGATGAAAGATCATGGTAAAGTCTAAATCGTCATGACATATCTCAAATATTCATAGAAAGAATATTTATTCCGCATAAATTCAACTTATATCTTCTATTTTCAGACAATTCAAGTATGAAGTTCGATAGAGTGCGCTGCTCTTTCAAATGAGACTATTTATATAAGTCAGGCGAATAAATTTTTTGACACATTTATTGCCAATATACAACTATCCGAATGCAATAAAAAAATTGTTATAGTAATCTGTATTGAAATACATATTTCTTTTAAAAATCTCGTGATGAATTAATTCGTGGTCCTATGCGCCTCTGTTCTTTCATTTGCCCTCATTTAGTAGCATTAATAGCATGAAATAGCCAATTAAAATCAAATATTTTTATGTTCTCTTTCCATGGTCAATATTGAATATTTATCGTCATTGTTAATCAAGCAAATAGAAAAATATTTTTTAGATAGCAATACACGATATATAGAATGATAACAAATGAGTATCATATAAAAAAGTAAATAAACATGTTTTTTTCTTCATTCAATATTTTTTCAGGAAAGTAAATTTTCATCACTACTACTTTGAACATCTATAACGATGAATCAATAAAAATTATTAAAAAAAACAAAATGAACTTTCTCTTGAGCATTAATCGTATCGGTGATAAGAAATCGAATCTAGATGATTAGAATTTCTCAAGATGTCAATTTTCAAACTATGCCTACGATTATATAAGATGTCCAAAAAGTCATTAAACAAAAAAAACATTGAATATCTCTGCTATAGTTTGACTTAATAAGCTAATATTTTTATCACTGACTGAGGATTGTTCATAGCTCATAAAAATATATTTATTCCATACTCAAAAATGCATTTTAGAAAAATCAATAATAAACATGAGTAAATGACTTAATAATCTTAATTTTCATCATAAAGAACTACAAACTACCTTTATCATATGCAGTGAAAATGACGATACAATTCAGTTGTTTTTTTCGAATTACTTTGGCATTAGACCTACATGTCCAACATATTTATAGATGGTACCTATTACTTTTATAAGTTATTCTACTAGAATCAGGACATCAACATTTGCACTTGTACTTATACTTTAATCACAGAACGACATCTTTAATGGTAACTAATGTGTCTTTCAGCTGTGCTGAAATATTGATAGTTACTCAGAATACTAGAAAGATTGTCATTATTTTCATTTCAATATATACTTGTAAAAAAAACAGATAGACAATGAATACCGACTTATTGTAGTGATCATATGAGAGAAAAAGAGTCAAAAAATCAAATATATTCGAAAACTGTCTTATTAAAATTTATTATAAAATTATCTAAGTTAATTTTGAAAAATCTTTAAGAAGATGAACACAACGAACTAACAATTCAACCTAGATTATAAAAACAATCATTTACATTTACATTAACTCATCTTACTAGAGTAAAAAATTAAACTTAGTCAGTACATCAAATTGCACAGGCGTAACTATTCCAAGATGTCTATCATTACTTCAACGAAATGCAAACAATTATAATATATTTTAATAGTCAATTATGTTGTAATTTCATGATATGTTAGTGATCTTTAAAAACTCATTAACGCCTTTTTTCTTTACTCGTATCATTTATTGTATACATATCTCGAATATAAATCTAAAGTTGTTTTTCAAACTTATGTACAAGTAAAACACTTTTACTTGCAATACTTGTACTCGTCCTAACTCTGTATCCTACAAATTCACGTAGACGAGAAAGAATTTTTAATTAAATCTCAGACAATGTTTTTCTAATATCTCAATGTAAAATCCTTTAAATTGAGGCTAATACATGTGTTGCCAATATTATTGTATATTGAGACAAAATTTATATCATCAATAATGGAATAATATATTTTACCATGATAATAAGTATTTAATTATAGCAGAAAAGTACTTTAGAATATTTTTCTTTTAATTTATTCAATGTTAGTCGTTTGAATCTAACGAGAAAGGAGACCAAGATGATCATCAATATGCACTTGTATTCAAATTACTAATTTATTTTTCAATTATATTTGGTATACAATAGTTTAACAATCATTTATCAAAACCATTTGATTATAGATTCAATATATATTTTCTTTCATAGCATTTTAAAAAAGTTTTTGATTAAGGTACTATTTCAAACAGTTCGTCTACTGCAGAAAGGTAAATTTTACTTTTAATATATATTTTTGTTCGTGTGTCCGATGATTATTATATCATTAATCAATTTATTTCCTTCATACTAACGATGAGTGTTTAATAGAATATTAAAGGTACACGTTGATTCTCCCAAACGTGTCTTATTAAAATATGGAGTGATATTTAACGAAGAGTTATTCGACTATTGAATCGACACATAACTAAGATGTAAAGCACTGAAGCATATCGAGAGGAAAAAAATGTTCATGCTCATTTTGTATTATTCAATGCAATAATGTAATATAACATAAGCCAAATATTACTTTGATGAGAAAGAAAACTGCATACATTCATCGTTACTAGAACAATCCTGACATAACTCTTTCATTATTTGAAGTAAGTAATAAGTAAATTGTGCTTTAATAGTCATGCTCATGGCAATAGACACTTTAAAAAATGTTGTCCTTCAAGGAAAAAAAAACTTAATTTTCGAAATTAGTGTAACTGTCACCATTGCATCTATTTGATAATGAATTTTATTTTTTATACAAAATTTTAAATAAATAGATTCTTTCCTTCCTCATTACTATAATTTTCTTTCTGCGAACGAAGGCTTTGCTTTTACATTTATTGATACTATCATTTTTCTTTAGGTATCGTTTATGATATAGTAACAAAGTTTTTTTTTCACTAATTAAGACTATAGTTTGCGTTAAACTATCAACCATATGGTCTTCCTTTCCAGAATTTTCCAAGAAAAATTTATGACAAAATGTTAACGCTTTTAGATAGATGAATCATAATGGATACAGTAAAAATCATGCTAGACTCGGTTCTCAGATGTTGTCGTTCATGATATATTTAATAATAATGGATCGTAAATGACATTATTTTTCACCTTCGATTCTACAAGATATTATATTCGCTTAAACTGGAAATTTTGTACAGGTAATAAGCACTCATTCATGTGAGTAGTTTATTTTATCTTTCTCCTTTAAGTACAAAAACAGAAATATTGCATCCAGATTGGGGAATGCTTGTTTTTTTTTACAAGAACAAAGTTTTATTTAAAAAAAACATTAGAGAAATATTTTTAGCAATAAAAAAGTATCAATTTCTGTCAGTGTTTAGTATATGTGATCATATCAGAGAAGCACAGATGATTCTGCAGATTTTTATGTACAAACTGGATTTACTGAACGAAAAGAATTTATCACTTTTATATAGAGAATATTCTAGCTTTTCAATGTTTCTACTTTTAAAATGTATTAATTGACAGACAATACCTCATCGTATATGTGTCAATAAAAAATAAAAAATCGAAAAAACCTTAATTTTCATATCTGGAAATGGTGGTTAATGATGCCCTTCAACAAACTCTTTCTTTTTAAGACAAGGCTATTTGATTCTTTCACAAATATTTGCAAAGATGCAAAGTAAAAGCATGAGTCATTTTTGTTCTTTCTTCATTTTCCTCTAAATAATGTGCATTAGAAAAAAAGTAAGCAATTGCCATTTTCTATACTCATATTTATTGTACGCAATGACTTTCAGTACAGCACGTATTACTATTCCTGTTATCGATGAAAAATTACATAAGCAAGGATGTACTTTTTTTATCAGTATCATGTTCTCTTGATTCATTGTTTGATTATTCACTATTGATACCTTCCTATATTGAATATGAAAATGTTATATGGATATTTTTTGTCTTTTTAACAATTTTCAATGATATTTTAACTTAATTTATCTTTTTATGCATAGTTATTGTTCATAAATAGAAGCATTAGTTAAGAATACATACAATAATAAGGTATGTAATATTTTTTTGTAGTTTATTTAGGTAAATATTAGTTAATCAACATCTGGTTCGAGTGTACATGTTTATGCAAAGAAATAATTATCATTCATTTTATGTTTATCTAGGCAAAACATACGTGATTCAAAGATAGAAGTTGCTGATAACGTTTTATGATATATATACATAATGCTTGTAACTCTGATTGTGCAACCATTACGTCATAGCTGAGATATAGATAATAAGCGTAGAGCTTTATTTGTTATGTTCTATGCATTTTTTTCTTTCATGGTTGAAAGTTTTTTCTTTAGTTAAACAAAGTGCATTCATGTGTGACATCATCCCTATGCATACACATTCAACCAAATTGCTTTATAGTAATATTTACTGGATCAAGAAAAGAAGTATTATTGTTATATTACGTCAAGAGATGAATCATGATTTTGTTTTAATATGACTGAAAAATTGGCATTATAATGTAAGTGTAATTTTTGATCAGCTTATTAAGTTTATTGGCCATATGAAAAACCTCCCGAATAGATTTAATCAGAAATATTAATCTTAAATTTTTCATTTTTATAATTAGATCGAATAGACGCAGTTGTAAATGAAGATAAACAGTCTTTTTTTT
>JAJEKB010022023.1:0-34256 GCA_022393335.1 Macrotrachela quadricornifera | reverse complement strand
CTAAGATACGACTTTGGTAATCGATTGTCACTCGTGGAGGCAACTTTGTGTGTTCTTATTTGCCATTAGAAGCATTGAGGAAGGCTGAAACTTTCACAATAAACCACTGTCATTGAGATTTCTCTCTATACAACGTTTCAAGTCGAAAATCGAAAATGAGTTTCTCTGCTACACCCTGAGGGAGGGCACGACAGTGAGTTATCCAAATACCTTGAAAACACAACATCTCAACAACAACTACAGGTTTTGGGCACGAATTTTTTTCGAGCCCTTATCTACGCTATGAGTCCTATCTATAGGCTAAATATGACTGCAAACGGCAGGCAACACTTGGACAGGTTCCTTGGTAATTTTTTTTGAATATTAATAAAGTAAAATAAAGTAACTTTTCCCAATATTTTTCACTTCACACACTTCCGATTGATAGTTTTGTGCACTTAAAAATGTACTTTATAGTCCGCTTTTGCCAAAATAATGTTTTATAGCACTTTTTGATATTATTAAAAATACTTTATAATACTTTCCTGCTGGGAAAAAGTATTTAATAGTAATTATTTATATTATTCAAAGTACTTTAAAGTACTTTCCTACTCGAAAAGTATTAAATAGTAATTATTCATACTATCCAAAGTACTTTAAAGTACTTTTCTACTGTGAAAGTATTTTATAATAATTATTCATATTATTCAAAGTACTTTATAGTACTTCTATTCGTGAAAAAGTATTTAATAATAATTATTTATATTATTTAAAGTACTTTAAAGTACTTTTCTACTGTGAAAGTATTTAATAATCATTATTTGTATTATTCAAAGTACTTTAAAATACTTTAAATAATATAAATAATTACTATTAAATATTTTTCCAAGCATAGAAGTACTATAAAGCACTTTTAATAATATGAATAATTACTATTAAATAGTTTTCGAGTAGCAAAGTACTTTAAAGTACTTTGGATAGTATGAATAATTACTATTAAATACTTTTTCCCAGCAGGAAAGTACTATAAAGTACTTTGAATAATATGAATAATTACTATTAAATACTTTCACAGTAGAAAAGTACTTTAAAGTACTTTGAATAATATAAATAATTACTATTAAATACTTTTCCAAGGATAGAAGTACTATAAAGTACTTTGAGTAGTATGAATAATTACTATAAAATACTTTTACAGTAGGAAAGTACTTTAAAGTACTTTGATAAGTACAAAAAAAGTACTTATCTGTACTATATAAAGTAGGAAATAGTAGGAAAAGTTACTTTATTTTACTTTATTAATATTAGAAGTACTTAATAGTGAAAAAATCCTACTTTTTTTTTTACATGGGAATAATCAATACAAACGACGTGTATGAAAAAAATACTTATTGAAATGTATTGGAAGTGAAGAAATTTCATCATCATACAAGTAAATTAGTTTTGAACAGTTAATTCGTGTTTCATCTTTTCGAAAATTTTGTGTAACCTTTTCTAATAAATTATGATTAGTAACAAATTCAACATTATATGATAAACATGTTTTAATATTAAGTAGAAATTGTTCGATATAATCTTCATGAGCGTCCATTAAATCAATACCTTTAAGATTAAGATATTTAGCGAGTGTGAAATATTGATGATTATCATTTGATTTATTCTTTTGTGCTTTTCTATTAACTACTGTTAGTCTTTGCATTAATGGAGATGACTGAGCAATTCGAATAAAAAATTCATGCTCGAAAGGATGTTCATCAAATAATGATACTTCAGGAACACATTCAAATAATCCGCTTAGAAAATTATTTGTTATATTCATGTATTCATTCGATATATATGGATAGGAATAAATCCAACATTGATCTTTTACTGTCTCGAGAAAATAATCAACACGAGATATGATTTGATTATGTTGAAAATCTTTGAATGAATTTTGAATATAGTCATTTGATGGTAAATCAATTTGATTATTAAGATAAATAGTCGATAAAATATTAAATGGAAATTTCTTTAATTCTACCATATGATTGATAATATTCTTCAAGTTTCTTCCATCAACAAATGTTTGTCTGCCGAAGATAGTCAAATCCAAAGAGAGCTCTTCTAGATTCAACATTCGATATAGAAGTGGTTGAATTAATTCATCATAGGCATATAGAACCATATTACAGTTATATCCCAAAACATTTTAAAGTAGAAAGTTTTTCCTAGAAAGTAACGTAATTGACTTTTTTAATTAGGTTTTAAATAAAATAATTTACTTTATTATCAATTTCTAAGCGTAAAGGAATGATTTCACAAATATAAACATAAAATCGACGAAGTTGATCGAAACGTCCATCAAGTAAATAAAGACAATCTGTGAATTCATCTAAATTAACATGTAACTCTAATAGATTTGACGAGAAAAAATATGGAGATGATAAATCAAATGATAATACTTGATACGACATTAAAAATGAAGTAAAATTAAAATATTGTAAATTGGTGAACATAGTAAAAATATGCGTAAATATAAATGTGTCCACATCTTTCTCAATAATCATTTGACCATTTTGACTTGTCTAAATAACAAGTGATAAGATTTTACTTTTAAATTTATCAAATAACAAAGTCTCATCTAAAACATGAATTAAAGAAAAGAAAAGAATTATAAATTAATTTCTAGTGCCTCTCGATTAATAAAATTATTCTTCTATCATCAATGAATAAATTTCCTTATATAAATATACTCTTATTTATTCTAGAATTAATTGAAAAAAAAAAGAAAATATCTTACCAGAAACAAGTTCTTTTGCTTTTTCTTTATCAAGATTATATAAACCAAGTCGGTATAAGTTTGGATAATCTGTACAAAGAAGAATACGTGTCATTGATGATGATTCAAGGTTAAGCCATTTGATTTTATGATGAATTTTAGGTAAAATTTCTAAACAATATCGATCAACTATTGGATCAGATAATCGATAAATATGATCATTCGAATGATGGTTTAGTAAATTCAAATGATTTACAAAAATAGGATCATGTAAAATTTTATTTAATCGTTTATTAACATCAAATAAAGAATAAAGTAAATTGACATTGTTCACTTTCTTAAAGATTATCAAAAGTATTTCATCGGATAAATCATTCAATTGAAGACATGAATTGGTCATGTTTATCGTTCAGTTATCCATTTCTTCTCGGCTTTTTATTATCCATATATAATCATTTATTCTATTTGACCGATATCGTTGGAGAAAACAATGGTTACATTTTTATATCGTCATTGATATAACTGTAAGATTATTCAATACGAACTGGCGGCTCCACTGCCATTCGATTGTATATTATATTATTTAATGTTTTCTTTTGCTTTTCCAGTTGCTGTTCCAGAATAATCTTCAGGTCATATCTGTTGTCAATATATTTCTGTGACAATCATGAAATATGTATTTTCTTATAGTTGGTCCACTAGGTTTGTCATCAATTATTTTTTTCTGAATATATTTGGTTAAACGTGAACCTAGATACCTTTTTTTCTACTTTGATTGATACCGCATCTGTCTTTCCCATAATAATTGCTGATGGAAGAAATTCACGAAAAGAACTATGAAGACGAAGGGACTTATAGAAACGTGTCCTTTAAATTCTTTCAATTATTCGGTAAAAGATCATTGTTTTGGGTCCTAGAATTTTCATTGTACTGATCAACATATTTGTTCTCTTCTTTTACTACTTGTTCTTTTTTTAGCTCATATTCTTTACAATATTCCTTACATTTTAAATGTAATTGAATAATCTCGATCAAACCTATGTCTGTGTCTAAAAATGATGATATAATAAAAAAATTTGATAAATTTTAAAGAAATCCAATCGAAATTAAGAATGAAGCTAATTACGATTTCTTTTTTTTATAATTTTTTTGTATTCTATATTTAAAAATAAATTCAGTCTTAGATACGTAAGCAAATATATTTTTTTTAAAGACTCAACAGATACATTAATGAGGTTTCACAACATGCAACCGTCATGCTGCGACTACAAATATGCATTTCGTATGTTTTGAAGCGTGTACTTTGCATGACGGTGGTAAGTGTACAAATGTACCATATTAAACTCATACCTATTAATATGGTATTTACTCTCTAGTGTCAAGATGTCCAAAGCATCTACTATTTTTGAATAAATTTTGAAAAGATACATTAGAAAAAGTTAAAGTTTATTTTCTAAATATTACAAAAAATAAATTGTTATTTTGTTCTCATTCTTTCTGCAATAAAAAAAATTGTTGATAGATCATTACTTGTAAATTTCTTATTTATACTTTTTGAATATTTTTGTCATAAAAATCTTTAAATCAATAAATAAGTACTTCATTATTGAAATATATATTAGTTTAAAAAGTAGTAAAAAGTTTATTTTAATGCTTTATGAATAAATATAGTATCAAAGATTTAAATACAAAAGAAAATAAAAGATACATATCGTTAGTTTTATGGAAATTATCAAATTGATTCTCGCAAAACTCCATATAGGAATCAAATATCAAGCAAGGAGATGTATGAAGATTATGCTGCAATTTTTGTCGTTCAATCTATGCGTCGACAAAGGGATTAATTCTGTAAATTAATAAAATTCAATATCAACTAGTTGTAACGATACCAAACTAACTAAAAAATTCATGACATGATCAAAATCATCAATATTCCATGTTTTACCTGATCTTTGAATATTCATTAGTCCCAAAAATTTGTTCATTATATAATCTAACTTAAGTAATTGTCTACATGATCATTTTCAGGAACAAGAATGGATGGAATGTACTATGAATTCTAAACCTAATAAGATATCGATACAGTTAAGTGTTAGCATCTTTTTATTTTTACACATAAAAAAGAATTTTGTTTATTCCTTTCGATTGATGATTAAAATGATCAATTCATTAACTAAAAAAAATGTCATTAATTTGTTATTCTAGAAGTCCTTTAGTTTTCTTTATTGTTCTTAAGTTATATATTACAAATCAAACATTATTCACAGACATGAAAAACATTAAAATAATAAAAGCAAACGCATCGTTTCACAACTTATTTGCAACATATTAATCAAGAAAATCTCGACAATAGCAATAAACCATGAGAAAATTCAATAAGATTAGATATATTGAAGATATGGATTAGGATATTGTGTATTCCTTTCAATAAACAATTCTTAAGTCAGTATAGGTATATGGATAAATGAAAAACTATGTTTTTGAATGATTCATCAATAAATAGAGTGATCTATTTTTTTTATTTGATTTATTTATTAGACAAATCATTTTTTTATTTTGAAAAATGAAATTTAACAAATGAGGAATGAAATCGATGCAGCTTGATGAACTCTATTTAAAACCAAGATTAATTTTGTCGATGAAAATGACGGAATTCTTCTTGAAATTATATGAAATTTGATTAGAATCAATGTTTTGTCAAATCTATTTAGAAAATATTCAAATAATGTTCTATGTTTTCAGCATGTAATGTAAATAGAATTTTTCTTCGATTCATTATTATATTTATCAAAATCGTTGTTTGATTTTCAGAATAGTACTAATGATGATTTAAATATTATAGTTGTATCTAACACATACGATAAATATTCATATTGATTAAGGCTTTTGTCTTTCCAAATAGTTAATCATTTATCTTAATTAACCTAGAAAAATAATTGAATTTTTAAAAATAAAAAAAAAAAAAAGAACGTGTGAATAAGTATTTTTTTTCAAAGAAAAACATTGATAACAAAAGATAGAATTTTGATTTGATGATATTTATCTTCTGTACAAAAAAGAAAAGAAAAGAAAGAAAGAAAAAATTGAAAGAACACGATTTATGTTGAGCTTATCGAAGTCACCGATGAATTATTGATTAGAAATTCGAGGTAAAATTGTTATTGGACCACTAGTTGTTGCCTCATCATTTGCAAGAGTTTCTTCATTTCCTGTTGTTTCATTTAAACTAAAATCTATATTAAATAAAGAATAAAGTAAGGTAGAAAAGAAAAACAGACAAAAATATTTACAAGAATCCGCATTAACTGTAGAAATATTTTCATCTTTTTTTGTTCGATATTTTGTTCGTGATTCTCTTGATGTTCGTTTTAATTTTGTTTCAACAATCCATGGATGACGTAAACCTTCTTCTGGTGTTAAACGTTCCAAAGGATCCCATCTAAATTTAAAAGAAAAGAAAAAATAAATAAATTTATTTCTTAAAAGAACAAACTCAAAACATCGACGAATAAAATCAATAAAATTATTATCAGTTGTTCGAAGAATTTGTGCTAATGGTCGACTAGCTGGACGACGTTTTTTTAATGTTTTTGTTGCTAAACTTCTTGGAACTCCTTTTGAATCTATTATAGAATTTTTAAAAAATAATTATTTTATTAGAAAAATAAAATAAATCAAACTAACCAAAAAATAATTTTTTTCGTGTTCCTTGTTCTAAAACATGACTTGGTGGTAAATCAACAACTTCCATTATCATTGCTAATTGTTCTTGTTCATTTTCACCAGGAAATATTGGATAACCTATGTAGTTTTTTTTTTAAAAGAAATATTTAAAATATAAGAAAATATCTAACCAGTAAATAATTCAACAAGAATACAACCAAAACTCCACATATCAATTGCTGGTGTATAAGGAATACCTAAGATTATTTCAGGTGCACGATAAAATCGAGATTGAATATATGTGTAAACTAATTAAAGAACAAAAAATTTTATTTATTTTGTAATATAAAAAGAAAGAACAAACTTCTTTGAGATTCAAAACATCCAGATCCAAAATCAATAACTTTAATACTACTACTTCCTTTTTGTCTTAATAAAATATTTTCCTACAAAAAAAAAACAAAATATTTCGAAAAAAGAAACTAATTTAATTATAATATTTACTGGTTTAAGATCACAATGAATAATTTTATCTCTATACATAACACGAAGACATTGTAAAAGTGAATTAGCAAAACGTTTAACTAAATGTACACTAAAACCTTGATAATTATTTTTTTTAATCAATTCATATAAATTAATTCTAAAATAGAAGAAGAAAAAAATAATAATAATAATTAAAAATTCTTAATTTTTTTCGTTACCCAAGTAATTCAAATGTAATACAAAGATGAGATCGAAAATAAAAATGTTCTTTAATATGAACAATATTTAATGAATTATCCGAATCTAATTGTTTTAAATGTGTTAATATATTAACTTCAACAAGACCTTGTTGTTGAAAACGTTTTTTATTTCGAATAATTTTTAATGCAATCATTTCTTTTTTCTTATGATCATAACAACGAAGAACAAGACCAAATGAACCTTTACCTAATGTTTCTAATACTTCAAAACGATAACAAATATGATCTTTATTTTGTTTTATATAAGAACCATTTTCATCATCATAATCTTTTATATTTGTTGCAGAAATTTTTTCAGATTCTAATCCAAGAAAATATATTTCATTATAATCAAATATTTCCGTTTTTTCATATTCAGATAATTTATCACCATAATAAGATACAGCTTCTAGATTAATAAAATATATATTTATATATATATAAATATTATAATTAGTTAATTAACCTGATGGTTTCATTGGAAAATTCGGTGGTTTTATATTAAGATCATTTGAACTACTTGCAAAAAAACTTCTTGATCTTGAAAATTGATGAGAACTTGAAAGAATTGATGATGCACTTGTATTATGATGAAATATATTTTGATTATGTGTTGTATCTGTATCTTTTGAAGATGATTTTAAACTTCCTTCACGTGTTTTTTCTCGACGTAAACTTCGTGCAGTAACAGCTGCTGCACCATGATGATGATGATGAGAATGATGAACAATTGTTTGATGTAAACGTGCTGATGTACCACCACCACCACCACCTGATCCATTTGATTCATTTAAAAATGGTAATGATGAATCATGATTTAATATATTATAAGTTTTACCACTACGTGTTATATTTGTTAATTGTTGATGTTGTTTATCACTTACACGAGGAAATGAACCATTTACTACTGTTTGAACAGATAATTTCTATTCAAGAAAAACAAAAAAGAACAAAGAATTGTTTTTTTTTTTATTTTATTTTAAAATAAAAATAAAATAAACCTGAACTTTAGCTAATGGTTTTGATGTTATACTCAATCCAATATCACTAAATGAATTATCCATATCACGTATATCAACTCCACTACTATTTCCTCCTGATCCATACCCAGTACTAATATTGTTCGACTAAAATATTTAAGAAAATCTAATAAAAGATGAGGAAAATTTTGTTAAAAAAAAACAAAAAAAGACCTTAGCCGTCGACGGGCCTTTACTCTCTCGCATTTTTGTAAGCAACATTATTCTTGTTCCATCGAATGTTTGATTACTGCCTACCTCTATTACTGATTTGATCACACATATAAACAAGGACACTTTTTACTGGACTTTTTTTTTCTCTTCTTCGATACCATTTAATGGGATTAGAATTTATTTGTTATACAAGACAAGAAGAAAAAAAAAAAAAAGGTAAATTAAAGACATTTTTCAATTTTATTTTACTTGATAGAGTCGCATGTAGAATTGTCGATGTTCATCTATAAAAGCCATTTGATCAAATAACAAATCAACATATGCTTAACAACAAAACTGATCTTTTTCTTTCATAGTTTATAATCGTAAAGTTTTTTTTTTTTTATTTTTTTTGAACAATTTGACGGTATGACTGAACTAATTTCCTATTTCCTTTTTTTTGAAATACTTTTAAATTAATCAGGTGAAAAAAAGAAAGAAAAACTTGTTTCTTTCTTTATTTCAAGGTCAATCATCATTTCAATATTTCACTCTGGTAGTAGTAGCTCATAGTCAAAAAAAACAAAAAAAAAAAAAATTTTTTTTTCTTATATTAACGAGAAAATTTTCTTTCTTTTCTTTTCCTATGGTTAATATCTTCAGGCATTTTATATTTCTATATATGTATGTTTTTTGTTCTATCTAAATAAATAGAAATAAAAAATTTTTTATTCTCACTTGATCTATATAAATATTATCATCATCATAATCACTGTAAGTATATGTATAACTTTGTTTTTGAATAGGTGATACATTAAAATATTGAATATTTGAAAGATTTTTTTTTTGTTGATGTTTTGAAGATAATGAAAAAAGATGATTAGTTTTTGAAGTTGAAGATTTTTTTTTAAATTTTCCATTTGTATTATCTGTTTTAAGAGTCATACGAATAAATTTATTAAATAAATGAGAAAAACTTTGTCGATTTTCATTTGTGATTATTCGTTCATTGGACATTATTTTTTTATTTTATTTTTTTCAATTAAAACAAAATAAAACCTTTCATTTCATAGGATTTTTATGTTACAATATGAAAAGAAATAGTCATAGAGATGAAAAAATTTTTCTTTCTATACATTCTTCTTTGAATTTTTTTATTCCTCAATTTTATAGATGATTTATTTATAGTATTTTGTTTCATTTGTTATATAATCAAATTAAAGATTTATTTGAATTTTATTATTAAAATACTATATCAAATTCAACTCATTCTGTTTTATTGATAGTGTTATTATTGAAAAGTTCGTTTTTCTTTTTTTCTTCTTAATCTATTAAACATTATTCAAATCAAGTGTCATAAAAGAGTCTTGTAAATAATATAATGATTGACATGTCAAAATTGAATATAATATTTAATTATTATTTTTTTAGAATAGACTGATGAAAAATGTGATCATGCAAGATGTAATCAATTGTTTTGTTTCGAGTATTATTCTGTCTAACATGAAAAAAAAAACACTTAATAATTAAAATATCATTTCGAGTATAGATTTTATTTAGAAAGATGTCGCAATGAATCAATAGAAATAAAAATTTATGTTTATATAATAGAGGTTGTTTCTTAACAATGAATTAATGAATAGGATCATCCTTTCGTTTTGTTAATCTCAATATAAAAAAAAGAAAAGAATAAAGATGAGTGTAAGAGCAACGAGTTTTCTTCTTTTTGTCAATGGATCTATTGAAAATGCTGAAGTTTGTATTGTTGAATATTTAATCAAAAAAAATAATTATTCTGTTTTTTTTTGTAAATAAAAGGTAAATGATTTTGATGACCTATATCTTCGTTTTTCGTATGTCATAGGAAGAGATTGGGAAATATGTTCAGTAAGTTAGATTTATATTACTAATTAATGTTAAATAATTTAATTAAAGGGTATTGATGAAGGAACAACACAAATCTCACATAAAAATCCTCAAAATGGTTCGCGAATTATTTTTAATTTTCCATTAGAAGCAACATTTCGATCAACAAGTCCATTTGGATGTTTGTATTTTTAATATTATTATTATTATTATTATTATATTGAAATTATTCTAGGGCCACAGATAGTTATAAGTGGTTATGGTTTAGATGTTTTTGGAAATGATGTTATTCGAGGTTATGGAATAACACATATACCAGTTAGTCCAGGAAGGTATAACATATAAAGTTTTTATTTTTATAGATTTTCATTTTTTTTTTTTGTATATTAAAGACATTGTATTCAAGTTCCATTATTTGTTCCACGTGCATCATCACGATTTCAACAATTTTTAGGTTGGGTTTTTGGACGTCGAGCAGAATATATCGATCCAAAAGTTATCGCTTTTAATTCAGGACGAGAAAGTAAAATTTAAAAAATTCATTCTTTTTTTTTAAATATTAAAGATATATTTTTAGTGACTCGAGTTCGTTCACATGGTTATATTGAAATTGTTTTCAATATTGTTACAAAAGATATAGATTCATTAGGATATAGAATTCAATTGAAACATTCTTCTATTAATAATACAAGAGAACAAAATGACAATGAACAAAAACCATATCATAATGAAATTTCTACTTAATTAATCATCTATTGCAATTTTTATATGATAGAATTAGTAGATCTATTTCGATATTAATCGATCACTTTACTTTTATTGTGTGTTAATAGTAACACTTTTGATCTTTTTTTTTAAAAGTTATTCTAAACTTTTTTTCTTTTTGACTATTTCTTGCAACAAAAACTTGTGTCTCCTTTTTAAAGTAGAACTAACCAAGGATTTTAAAATAACAATTATCTTTCACTGTCAGATAATAAAAGATTAAATTTTAAACATTTTTCTTCATAGTATTGTAATAGATTATGATATTCCTTTATTTACCGTTTCAATTAGAACTTCAAGAAATATTTCATACATATATATTAAAGTTGATACTCATTCGAAATCATGTATTCTCCTTTTTTTTGATTAATAAACAGAAACTATTGATGTTTTACTGTTCAAAGCTTTCTTTAATCCTTTATCTTCATCTATAATATGATATGAAATAGAAGATTCATTTGAATTTATAAAAACGAATTTAAGAAATGATATTAGACGAACAGAAAACATATATTATATGTAATATATATACTAACATGTCAGCCGAAGAAGTAATCACATGACCAAAGGAGGTATCTCAGAAGGTAAAGTATACTATTTAAAACAATGGAAGAAAAAATGATGATAAGAAAGTCCTTTATCTTATTTTCAGATATTATGGTCAAGAATCATATATGTTTGCTACTAAAATAAAGAAAATATGTCATAATCTACTATCTAGTTTAAAAGTTCAATTCGTCTTTAAGAAATACATGAGTTTAAAAAGTATTTTGTAAATTCAATACCATATTCGGATTGTGATAAAATATACATTTTATGGGTTCGCAAAAAATGTTTATCGTTGATGTAGTTACCTTTAAAAATTGGTTAGTTGGTGTTGTGAGAGATAATCCATCCTACCACCAAGATCGGTCCTCTCTATGCATTAATTTTACCAGCATTTTTTTTCGTGTGATCAAACAACCACGATAATATGATGAGTATACACTTGTCGTAACTCTTATTGCTTCCGTGTAATCATTAGACAGTATCAATTTATTACATTAATTGATACTAATAACTTCTCTTGTGTACACTTAATCTAATTTTTCATTGTCATTCCTGATAATGTGTTCAGATGGAAGCATGAAATTTCGCATATTATTGTTCTTTCTATTTGAAATAAAAGTGATATTTACAGAAACGGCGCGATCGAGAATGTTATTAGATACACGCTGTGATCTAGAGGTACAATTTTGGTATAGGAAGTTTTCTTGAAGACTACCGTGAAAACGTTTTTCTGCTCTTCAGTTTTGGTTTTTGAGGAAATCTCGATAACGCCAGAATAAAATTTAAAAATCGAGTAAACAAGAAAAATATTCTAACAATACTCCAGTTTCGAAAGTGTCTCCTGCTCTGATCTCTTTCCGCCATCCCTCATTATTTACATTAACCTGAAAAGATTCTTAAAATAATATAAATATCTTCTTTTCTTTTCCTATTTCTGTTTTGAGAAAAACTTGCACTATGTCAGTGCATAAAGAAAATATATTACAACAGTAAAATTCTGTATAGTTTTATTCATTAATATCCGTCTTGTTATTACCACATCTAATCATCGTTTTATTATTTTCAATAGAGATGTTTTAAGTGATTTAGTGAAGTGAAATAAAATAATCGTCATTACTAATATTGATGCATCAATAAATAGAAAAGCAATTCGAAAATGATATTTTGGTGCACTATTGAAAAACGATAGAAATATAAATAATTCATATGGAATACCAATTATGAGTAGAATTAAAACTAATATAACTATACGTCGAACCATTTTTAATTCCCTTTGTACACGAGATAAAGTATTTATAGGTGTTATACGTTTACTCATTCGTTTCACATATAAAACGAGTTTCAAATAAATAAACATAATCATTGATATAGGAATTGTATAAATATAAAATGATGAATATATTAAAGAGAAAGAAAATTGAAGAGATATTTGACATATTTGATTGTCAACATTATATACAATTTCATTAGTAAATAATAATGGAGACATACATAGAAAAGTCATTAACCATGTTAAGAAAATAAGTAAAATTTGAAATTGAATAGATCGCCAAAACACACGATTTGGATAATAAACACTAATATATCGATAGATTGCTTGTAATAGAAATGAATAAAAACTCAGAGCACATAAAACAGCCGTTATATAAGCTCGAAAAATACAAAATGAATCTTGATATACAATTTGTTTAATATCATTTAAAAGCATGAATATGGCCAAACTAAGTACACTACTTCCACATACAACTTCACTTATTAATGAATTAGCAATTAAAATCATTGGAACTGTATGACATGTTTTATCGAGAATGATAATCAATAGAAAAATAATGGCAAGAATAATAGCTAAGACAATGCACACAATCATAAAAATATTGAGAGGAATAAACCATGATTCGATCACTGTCTTAGTCGAGTTCATTTTTTAAAAAGCAAACAAATGAAGAATAATATTTGAAATCCTTAATATTGACGTTACTTTAAGATGGAGAAATGTACTAAGATATACAATAAATGATGCCGTTCTCTTGAGCATTAATAATGTAATCAACATATCTTTCTTTTTCAAAGAACTGAAGCGCATAAAGAAAAGAAAGTTAGTTTTTTTTTATATAAAATAAGCTTGACTATGAACAAAGCAACTTAAAAGATATTTAATTGTCGAGTTTTTTTTTTAAAAAAATATAAAATCAAAGTCAACACAATGAATCTTATGCAGCCCACGTAAAAAGTTCTTAGTCATTATGAATAATGAATAAGTTAGTTATGAAAAAAAATGAGATGTTGAACTCATTTTTTTGAAAGATTCGATGCAATACTTTATTTTGAATCCTTTTGTAAAAATAATAATTAAAAGAATAATCAGATTTTTTTTTTATTTTACAGAAATATAATAATATAATATTTTAAACTAACTATTGTCCATCCAAAAAAAGAATGGTATGTGAGTATTTTTTCAATAACTTTTGAATGATGAAAGTTGGAGAGCTGCGGTTTTCACCATTAGAAAGAGGAGATGAAGACGCATCGAACTGTGTATTATAAAATAATGTTACATACTCTTCTCAAAGATTTTAATCGACATTTTTGAAAAGGAACATTGTGTAAGATGAATAATGTGATTTTTCAATAATTTTCTATGCAATTGAACGGCTAGCAGAAGATCTACAAACTATACGTAAAGCCAAGACTTTTAGGTCTATTCCTTTAAAAGTTATAAGTATCCTAGTGGAAATTCTTGGCAGTTTTTTGTATTAATTTCTGTAAAAAAAGTCACTTTTTCTGTTTTTCTTATAAAATAGAAATTCAATTTTTCGGCAATATTTTTCGAAAATTGTTTAAAAAAATTTTGAGAGGTCTCCTGAAAATACCTGTACTATATGATTTGATGCATCTTCATCTCTTCTTTACAATGGTGAAAACCACAGCTCTCTAGCTTTCATCGTTCAAAAGTTATTCAAAAAATACTCACATACCATTCTTTTTTTGGATAGACAATAATTAATATAAATGATTATTATACCAAATCATTTTGAAATACGATGGCACGTCTGATTAATAATATGGTACATGATTTTGTCAGTAAACATCCTACTGAAATAAATATAGTATTTCATTTCCATGTTAAATTAATCAGAGAAGGTTCAAATGAAATTAATTAACCAAATAAACAAGATGAATAGGTCGAAAATTTCTCTTATATTTTTGCAGTGAGAAAACAACATATATTATGATAATAATTATTGGTCTGAACGATGAAAAAACTTAAAAAGTCAATATTAAACTGATGGTTTCCTTTGTATCAATTAATTGAAATTGTTCATATCATTCAAACCACATGAAAACCGATCGTTTACCGGTAAATGATCACTTGTGCAATTGAGAAGTATGCCGCCGAATTTTTTTTTTCTTACATTCATATTACATCAGCCAATATTGATCATATATTTTCGTTTATCAGAAATTTTTTGTTAGATCATTGTCTCCTCATTTAAATTATATACATGAAAAGAGTATTTTCGAATAAATTCAATTAGAAATATTGACAAAAAACTGTCACTCTACATTTTTTTTTGTATAGCTAAAATTTCTCATGAATGATACAAGATTAACTGCTAAAAAGTATATTTTGTCTTTTTGCAAAAAATCTCAGTATTTTTTTTCTAAAACTAAGCTGATAAGAGAGAATTTTTTCTTATCAACTGTGAAACACTATAGACAAAAAAGGAAAGAACGAAGAAAAAAAATAAAATTTAAATTAGTTCTATATTTTGATAGAGCATCGGACACTCTACATAATAGACTAATAACATTGTTTTCCTCTTTCTTTTCTTTCTGTGTGTCATCAAATTGTCGCAATAAATTCTTCATCAATCAACGTCAGCACGAGCTAAACGAGCTGATATTTTGTATAGCAGTGGGATATTAAGAGAGGTATAATATTAGCTAAATACAGTTAAAATATCAATCATACTAAAAAGTTCTAATGTACTCATGTATATAATAGACGAATATTCGTTCATTTTCTTCTATAAATCAGTCATTATAATTAAGACATTTGTTGAAATGGTTCATTATTTTACATACTTTATTTATTTTTATAGTTTATATTTATGTGTTAAGAATTGCATAGTATAGATTAAATGAGTTGTCGTTGCGACTACCGATATATTATCAGAATAAAACTCTCGATAAATATATGTTACTGTTCAATATTTTTTTCGATGACCTTTGAGAAAATAATAAAATTTTTGACATTATAATTAACACCAAAAAAATGAAATTCACAGTCAAATAAGTTATGGATAGTTTTCCATAGAATCTGTTCTTATGTATAAAATTATTCATTACTTGATAGGTTTAAACTCGAATGATCATTTAATCATTGAAATACCATCGTATCATCTGAATTCACTGAAAAATATCAACAAGACTTTGATCATAACGCTTCTACAATTTTATTTAAACATTCGTTTAATATCACATTAATTTTTCCTATATACAAATCTAATAAATTCATTAGACATCTTATTTAACAAACAAACATTAGAGACAATATAGATTCTCTATAACAAAATATTATATTTCTGAAACAAAATTTTGATTAAATGTTCAATATGTGTTATGTCACTTCTCTGATTTATTTCTAAAATTCGAAAAAAACAAAAATTATAAATAAACGAAAAAGAAAAAAACTTCATATAATAATTGTAATTATTTGTCGATATAAGGTATAAATTGAATGATATTGTAAGGATTTATTTCATTATTATAAATATTGAATTGAATGAATACGATGATCCATCATGATTGTTGACCGGATAGAAGAGAAGTTGACCGGATACGAAAGAAAAAAAACGGAAATGAATATAAAAATGGTCTAATTAACAAGGCAAACAGAAAGTCATCGACGCCATTGAGTGGAAAAAAAGAATGAAGAATGTACATGATCATATTGAATGGAACACCGCAAGGAACATTCGAAACATACATATATATATATACATATACATACATTGACATTATTAGTTGTCTACTCTCCTATTCCAATCAACTAAACATATTAAAAACAGCAGGAGATCATAATCGATGAACAATACGTGCCTTTCTTTTCTTCAATATTATCATTATACGAAAGTAGGAAGGGAGTCAAAAAAAAAAAATATATAATGTTTATATAAATAATAATTCTATTGTATTGAATGATCTTGATCTTGATCATGCCAATAATAAAGATCTTCTTGTTTAACATTAATTGGAATAAGAAAATTATTTTGTTGTTCAGAATAAATCATTGATGTTGTTGTCATTGTTGTTGGTTGTGATTGAAGAAGTTGACGAAGATTTTCAATATAAATCATAGCTGATTTAAGTGTATCAACTTTTGAAAGTTTTTTATTATGTTTTTCATGTGGAATATGTTGACGAAGAATTTCAAAACAAGCATTTATATGACGAACACGATTACGTTCACGTGCATTACGACGTGTTGTACCAATTTTAACTTGTTTACGACCACCACGATTTCTTTCACAATGTTCGTCATCTTCAATTTCCATCATTTCAAATTCAAATGAGCTTATTTCAATTTTTTTCTAATTTAAGAAAAAGAGAATGAGAGAGAGAGAGAGAGAAAGAGAGAAAAATAAAAATGATTGGTTAAAATAATCCATTCCTTTTTCTTATTGATGAATTTGTTGATTGAAATGGAATAAAATAAGATTGTTAAAGTAATGGATTATATATCCATAAGCAATGACATAATCTTCAATTGATAAGCTGATCCTTGTTCATATTACATAATCATTATGTTCTTTTCTTTTATCTTTTTTTTTCTGAACTATTGTCATTTAAATATGAAGAAGTGAAATCAGTAGCATATTAAAGATGAATATATTTAATATTAAGTTCAAAAGATCACCTGCATCCGATAAAAAAACATTTGTTTTTTTTTGTTTTTTAAACAAAAGAAAATAATTCATAAAAAAATATATCAATGTCGTATTAAATGATCTGGAAGATGTTTAACAGACCATCAATTCAATTCATTTTGACCTATTTATTGGTCTAATTATTTTCTTAAAAAGAATTTCTTAATTATTTGATAAATAACAAAAAGAAAAAAAATATCTTATACGATTTCTAATGACATATATTCTTTAACATATTTGCTTTTCTATTCTTTTTTAGAATTTGTATTGTTCATATATTATAATAAGCAGCTGGAAAAATATCAATAGAATGAATATTGCCGCTTTTTTTTTTCTGTGTCTTATTGACATGAAATCATGATAAATCAAGAGAGAAAATATGTCTTTGATTAACTTTCATTATTTTTCTTTTTTTGTATGTTGGTGATTTTCGTGATCTTCAATTGTTATTATTAAATAAATGAAAACGTTTTGAATTGTTTCTAATCTTGAATAATAAACCGGATATTTATTAATAATTAGAAAGTGTTCTTAATGATTATCTTCAAAGAAAAAGTAAAACTACAAAGGTATTTATTATATTAATGTGATTCGGAAGTATTTTACTAAAATGATAAATTGAATAGATTCTTTTTTTTTTTTTTTTTGTTGTTAAAAATGATTGAAATTGATGATAATTTAAATCAATGAGAATATACACTGACATATTGATATCGTATATCCAAATGAATATATTTAAGAAATTAAATATTTTTTTTTTTTTAATGAAAATATTTTATTGAGAGTATTTTATTATTCATAGAATAAGTGTGAAGAGGATATGTATTTAGAAGAGCCGGATATGAAGTTCATTCATTCGTTCTTATTTTTTTTAATTCTCATTTACGAACG
This sequence comes from Macrotrachela quadricornifera, assembly GCA_022393335.1. NCBI lineage: Eukaryota > Metazoa > Rotifera > Eurotatoria > Philodinida > Philodinidae > Macrotrachela > Macrotrachela quadricornifera. The sequence goes on along the minus strand of JAJEKB010022023.1, from coordinate 15,958 downwards.
ATTTTTTTTATCTATCCTATAGAATTCAATTGTATATATGAAAAAAAAACAGACCAATGAAATAATTCTTTATTTAAAATGATTTTAATCGTTTATTTAACATAATACATTTCTATTGATTATTTTGCATAGTCTTCATCAATTATCATATGAAAAAAATAAAACGAAGCCATTCAATTGAATAATTCTATGGTATCAATTCGATTAATTAATTTACTTAAGTATTTGATAAAAAAAACTTTTTCTTTTAACATAACTAAACAGTAAGAGTTTTTTAATATTATGTTCAGAAGCTCAATAAACTTATCCTAATCAGACATGAAAGCTTAAAAGACACGTATATATGCACGAATTGTTTTCATATATGTCATGTATATGAACGCATCAGAGAATTTCCTATAATTCACAAATACACGCATGAAAGTTTATATGTGTACATATACACAGATAAATAACGGATGTTTCATAATAAATGACCAGTTTTTTTTATATCATGTATTACGTTTATCTTAAAAGGAAAATATACCAGAAAATGCAGCATGAAAAGTTCTATGATTTACACAAGACAGTTTTTCTCATAATTGCATCTTTTGTTTTCAACACTGATAAAATTTGGAGTGATCAAATTCGAATCGTGCACAAATTGATGACAGAGAATTTAGGTTTTTTTGAAAACAATTACAATAAGTATTGAGTGGTACAATTTATTTTTTTCTATATAAAAGGTATCAGGTGATAAAAAGTTGAAATAAAAAAAATATCGTTTTCGCATGGTCGAAATTTAATAGATCAGCTGGTTTTGAAAACAAAAAGTGTAACTATTAAAGATAGTCTTCGATAGATTGTAAAGCAACTATTCAAGCTGTATCTTCTAGTATATTTTGTTTTTTTAAATAAACCTAATTTCAAGTATTGTGAGCAGTATTGTTGTTCTGTCTGAAATGATACGTCAATGTGACTTTTCATCCTATGTGCAAGTTGGAAAATTTTTTTTTGTTGTAATAATATTGCAATGTTCGAATTATTTTAAGAAATTCGTAGTGTGTTCTGAAAATATTTTATAATTGGAATTTATCTATTGAGAAATGCATTTTTGGAAGGAACACCATGAAATTTTATTCGTGTGAGTTGAATTTCAATCAAGTTATTTGAAACGGTGACTGTTTTAGATACAATCACTTTAAAGAAAAACATTTATGACTGTTAGCACTATTGTGTAGCTTGAAATAGAGCGGTGCATGCCATTCATTATGGAAAATAGTGTCATATCTCATAAAAAACGAGGTTGCCTCTTGAATTTTTGAAATATATGACAGCAATTATAATTGTCATGTTAATTTATACTGATTAGTTCTACAGTAAATGATTTTTTTTAGCATGAAGACTAGAAATCGCTATTCTCGTGTGCGATTCGGTCTAATCACGAAGGAGAATGTGTACAACCTACTTAAAAGAAAATATGTGGAGATCAGAGCTTTCGTTTGGTTTTATTTAGGAATGGGAGAAAGTCTCCCAAAGTTAAAGCGAAAATGTTCTCTGTACTAACTTTTTTCCACTGAAATCCAGCAAGGAATACGTGAGGGTGGGAGGGAAGATAATAAAAAATTTTCATGCATTACTGTAAAATCCCTTTTTCGTCTCTCCTTACATACTCTACTACATATTTTAAACACTGCTGTGAAGTGAAAAATTTTTCTACGCATGCGAAAATCTACGTTTTCATAACTAAACAAGAATGTAAAGCTACTGTCACCGAAGGCGGTAATTTTTTGGAATATCAGTAAAAAGGATTATTTCACAATATTTACAATTCAATATGAATCAAATCGAAACTTACTTTTTCTAGTGTTAATTACAAAAGATTATTTTGTATTTTCTATTTCGCCAGCGAAGATGGCTACACTCTGAATCTTTATGTTTAAAGTTGAATGTGGCCTTGAAAGAGATGTAAGCTTATCCTTTGTTCAATATAAATTTAAAAAATGATAGCGTATCATAGATAGAAACGGTATCGGTATAGATTTCACACCAGACAGTCTATCGGCCAGTGGATCTCATGTGCTACGAATTGAAAAAAGTACTTCTATATACCATTCGAACTACTCAATCATTAAATTAAACCGCCCATTATAGACTGTTTACCACCAGTTTTTTGCTGTTTTCTCCAGATCGTCTTTTAGTCCTATCGATCGGCAAATAACTATGAAAACGACGATACCCAGTGAATGGTAGACGGTTTATCTCTGATTAAGTCAGTAGTTCAATACGTATACCAGGCGGTCGCCAGTCTACAAGAGAAAATACCTGATTCTCTTTGTAAACTAGGAAGAAGACCTTCTCATTTACATACCTCCGGTGCATTTATTCTATGAAAAAAAAATACTAAAGCATAACTAACGAAAATTTGCAGGAAGAAAGGCAGAATGCACAAGAAAATTTCGGAGAGGGAAATCTCTCCCTTCTTCTCCTAACCGTACGCTTTGAGGACGATTCACTCTTATTCGAAATACTCAAAAATTCAATCAAACAATAGAGTTCTCTTCAGTGGTAGCTGTTCCCATCTAAATAATTTTCATTGGCACAAGTATCGGGTGATTGTTACTGCTGCCATCTAGTTAAATATGGGTGACATACGGGGTGTTTCATACGTTTTGAGGCGCGACAAAATTCATTTACGTGAGCACATAAAACAGTATGTAACAATAATGTTTTTATATGAGCTTCGAGCTTTCTTGACAACTTTTCAAATATTATATTATTGAATAACATCTTTATTTATAGTGATGAAAATATAAACATGAGAATGTAATGATAATTTTTCCGAAATCAACTAGGACAACATTGGATGTTTTGTAATGTTTGCAGCGTCTTTTTATTTCATATGTATTTCAGTATGGATAAATGATAAAATCATGATTTTTTTTTTCAAAAGATGTGCCTTGAAAAGTTCTACGAAAGATGTTAGGACAAATACTTCTTGTTATGTTTTAATTGCTTACTTCGTACTCAAAATGAACAATCGAGAGGATAGTACTACTTCCCATCGTACTGAACATAATCAAAAACAAATTTCAAAGACTTTTTTGTTGTACAGATTTTGTCGAGCTTTTCATAGCGCATCTTTTGGAAAAAGTTCAAAGGTTATATCTTTTTCTCAAGACAAAGTATACACAAAACAAAATTTTTAAAAATAATTTTTTATTATGCTCAGTGTAATAGGAAGTAGTATCGTCCTACAGATAAGCTAATAAGATAAATCAGAATGTATCCATCTTTATGCTTTTAGTAGTCGTTAAGATCTATCTGGAATCAATATTGGTTACATTAGAATCAGCTTACATAAGCATCGGGAATGGTATTTCAAAGATTTTCGTGATTTTTTCGATCGAAAAAGGTCCATGTCAATAAATAACCCCTGAAATGGATAGAGCTCGTTAAACTCTGCTTGGAAACATTGTGAATTCCAAATTAATCGAGCAAAGAGCAAATTAGAAATGATATTTTTTAACAATATTTTTGGTAGAGAATGGGCTCACGAAAAAAAAGTGGTGTTTGGAATCGACAAAACTTGGAGTTCTATTTGGAAGTAGTACGAATGTCAATCAGGAAAGGAAAAAGTCGAATCCATTGGTAAGATATTTTGCGTAATAGTTTAATAGATATTTGATCGGTATGTCAACACAGAATACTTACATGAATATACTTTCACAACAAGAGGATAGGTATATGATTCTTATGGTGATGAATATTTTTGGACATAATTGTTATCGAGTTTTGATTGTCATCAGGAACAATTACTTTGAATTCTTAACGATATAATGAATGCTTGTGATATTGACTATATTTGAATGAGTATTTTGTATTGTGCTTACAATTAGTTATTCAATATTGATACATATGATGTAATCTTGACAAAACTTTAATACTATCAAATGAATTAACTACATCTAATTAAAATTAATTTGATGTAAACATCTTTAGAAACGAATAAACCGCGTCTTCTACTTTGCGGACATTTTTCCTTAATTGGTGGAAAAAATATCCGCAAAGTAGAAACGGAGGGAGAGAGCCTAAAATGTCCGCATAAGAGAAAGTGTCTGCAACGTAGAATCGGGGGGAGAGAAAACGAGAAGCAATGAGATCACATCATAAAGTAAAAGAAAGTTTATTATACCAAAAGTAAAGAAAAATTTATCCATAACAGACAATTGAGTGACTAGTTTTGTTTTGGTTCATAATCAAGATCGTCTTTTTCATTAGTATTAAACACCTGGATATATCGATAAGAGAGAATGCGTAATCGCTTCTGATAGCCGGTTAGGTCCAAGACACCACCTAGATATTCTTGTTTTGCTTGAATCAGAAAATTCTCATTGGTCACTGTTTTTGGTTTTCTAGAACATGTTGTGCGTCGTTGAATTTGTTCTTGTTCTACTCGAACTATCGTTGACTCTTCCATCTTCTTGCTGTCCCTGTTCTCTTATTCCTTCTACAATAAATACCGAACTCTGGTTCATCAAAATCTACAGATATCATGTGATATCTATGTTCACTTACTCTGCTGATGCCATCATCATTGCTTCTCTACCCCTCTCCCTCGATTCCACGTTGCGGACACTTTCTCTTATGCGGACATTTTAGATTCTCTCCCCCCGTTTCTACTTTGCGGACATTTTTTCTTAATTAGTGAAAAATTTCCGCAAAGTAGAATTAGCCGAATAAACATATCAAATATTTCGTATTTAGTTCTAAAGAACAATTGGAAATTATTGACATTATCCTCTATAATCATATTTTAATACTTTATCTCTATATGGTGTGACAGTGATGGATCGAATAGGAGTTTATCAGAAGCAAAGTGTTACAAAAAAAAATATGAAATTACGAAAGCATAGCGAAAGAAATTAAATAATCAAAGGAATGATATAATTTTGATAGTCTCTTCATGTATGACATGATTATCATTAGATACGTATCATTCTTCAAGATATGACGTAATTCTAAGAATATGTGTCACACACTTTAATATCGATAGACATTTTTTTTTTCGTTCTTTTCAAAATAAAATATACATGTGCTGATCAACAGTACGTTTATTGAAAAAAAATAAAAAAGAAATTTTTCTTTATATTAAAATTGACACTTAAAAATAATTTTTCAACATCAGATGATTTAAATCCATTATATATTACTCATGAACAATAAAATATTCCATCAAAAATTTTCTTTTTTTTTCAACAAAAAGAATCCATTTCATAAATATAAAAATGAATTTATTATTGTTTTTTCTTTTTCTTTTAAGACAAAAATAATAACATTACTTAATGATACTATTCAATTATCAATATTTTCATTCTGTTAAAAGATTTGAAAACAATTGATGAAATTTTTACTGAATAAAATTTATGATATTCTTTATTAATTTATATCTTTTTTTTTTTAAAAAAAAAAAAAAAAAGAAAAATTATTTAATTCGATCAATTCTTGCAAATAAATCTCGTTGAAATTGTTGTAAATCTTCATCTTTATCATCAATTGTATCAATTAATTGTGCAGCATATTCATATAATTGTTTAGCTTCTTTTTTTTGTCTTCCTCTTTCTAATAGATCACCTTCATTTTTATATAAATTAATTAAATCATTAACTAATTGTTCATAAAGATTTTCATCAAAATGTGTTATACGTTGTGTACCCATTTTTTCATTAAGAGTTTTATCATTACTATTATGATCTTTATTTTCTTGATCATAAATATAAATATAAATAACATTTGATAATGATGCAATTGTACGAAGAAATTCTTCTTCAGCAAAAACACCTGTTGTTAAAAAAAGAACTTGTTTATCTTTTATTGAATCACGAATAAAATCCAGACATATTGTTGGTTTATCAAATTGTCGAATTGGTGAAAGAATTTTTCGAAATTTTTCTTTTAATTTTTCATTTCCACCGGGTAATGTACCAATACGTTGATCTAACCATATAAATATCAATGGCATTGACGACATCATTCACTTTTAATCAACAACTACGTATTTTATATGTTTTTTTTTTCTTTCTTTTTTTTTTTTTTTTTTTTTCTTGATTCTATTAAACAGATATTATATTGTCGATGTTAACGTTAGAAAAAAACAGAGAAAGAGAGACACAAAAAAAAGAAAGAAAGAGAGAGTATTATCGCGAAAGACATATGATAAAGACATAAAATATCATTATGTTGTCCTTCCACTTAATAAAAGCTGCAATCTTTCATTCAAATGCTTTTCTTTGTTCAACAATGATGCTGTGTAATTCTTATATGCAAGAAACTCCTAAAAATGTAATATATAAAGGTAAATGAGGCGATAAAAAAAAGAGAAAATGAAGGTTACTTGTTCAAGTGTTTCTATTTTTTGTTGACTTTCGATAAATTTAAATTCAAGTTGTTTTACACGAGCATCACAATTAACACGTTCTTCTTCATTTCTAAATAATAAAAAATTTTAAAAAAATGAAGAAAATAATAATTAATTATTACATAAATCTTTGATTAGCTTCATTTAACAGTTGTTGTGTTTTAGCTAATTGTTGACGAAGTTTTTCTTCATTAGTTGAATTTTCCTAAAAATAAAAATGAAAAAAAAAAAAGAAAAAAAATTGAATAAAATATTAAATTTAATATACATTAAGACGTTTTTGAAGTTTTTTTGTTTGTTCTTCTAATAATTGATTGGTTTTTTCTAATTGATTAAGATCATTTAAATGACGTTGTTCAATCTGTAGGATATTCTTTTCTTTTTCTTCTATTTTATATTCCATATCTACAAAAAATAAAAAAAAACTAGAATAATATAATTGTTTAAATATGGAAAACTAGACTTTGTAATTGTTTTCGTAGTTGATCAAGTTCAATTCGTTGATTATCAATTATTTTATCTCGTTGAGCTAATTTTTTATTTGATTCATTTTTAAGATAATCAGAATTTTGATTTGATTCTCTAGAAATAATAATTCAATTTGATATATATTATTTAAAAATTAAAAGTTAATATACTCTAATAATTGTTGTAATTTTTTAATTTGTTGTTTAAATAATAAAATATCATCTTCAAGTTTTTTATATTGTTCATTATGAAATAAAAATCTTTGATTTGATTGTTGTTCTTTATATTCCCATTGAAGATTTGATGTTTTTAATTGTTCAATAGTTTGTGTTAATTGTTGAATTTTATCTTTCATTATTTGTTCTTGTTCTAATTGTTCACGTAATTCTTCAATTTGTTTTTCTAATTCAATTGAATGTTTATCTAAAGCCATATTTGCTAGAATATATTCATCATTACGTTTTTTTAACATCATTATAAGACGTGCTTGATCATCAATTCGACATTTCATTTTTCCCATTTCACTTTTTTCATCTGAGGATATTCCTCGAAGACGAGATATAATTTCATCAGATTGTTCAGCCATTGAATATGTTGTTCTACTAAACAACAGCCTCCTTATACTTTTCAATCAGTTAAGTGAAGAGAAAGAGAAAAAAAGAAATAAAAAGAAAAGAATTGTGAAAAAGAGAGAAGTAAAGTAAATATTGTTTTATAAGGACTTTTAATAATTTTCTAAAAAAAAAACCAATTCTTTTTGTGATTTTTAATTAATAATAATGATACAGCTGTGGTTTCAGATTTACATCACATATGCGCTGAAGTTATTTTTTAAATGGACATTTTATTCAGTAAAATAACAAATAACATCTGTTTCATTATCTGAAATACTATTTTTTTCGTATTTTTTATATAAAACTTATGAAATCCAATAATTATCAGTATGCCATCTTTGTACAGTATATTGTTTACTTGTAAAATTTCCAAGAAATAATGACTATCTGTAAAGGAGTATCTTCTAAAATTTCAGATAGATACGTTAAATTTTCATGGAATTATGTGTCTTATACTGGTATCTTAAGATTTTTCTGTATATCGGTAATTATAGTAAAATGGTCATAGGTTTTTAACAACTCAATGATTTTTAATTAAATTTAAAGTGCAAACATTTGGAAAAGAATGCAACTCAATGAGGATTAGTCGACTCGAAAGATCTTTCCTCTTTTGAAGTATGAGATCTACAAGAAGCCGTTTATGTTTATTTTTTATTCCTGCTTGTTAGAATATTTCGGATTTATTTATTCATTTCTTATTGACATGTGTGACTTTACATGAGGTAAAGTATTCCTTCATAAACGGGAACAGTTCATTTGTTCACGACTAATTTCGATAAGGACTATCGGCTTTAGGCAATTGATATTAGATTTTTTTTTTCTTTTATTATTGCCTCCCGATATTTTTCTTTATAAAAACAAAAGATAGAATATGCATTTTCTCCAAATAACAAAAAGATTATATTATATATATGACGGAATTAACATTAAAATTCAGTTACCTAACGAAAAATAGCACTTTTAAGGAATAGATGACTAATAGTATTGCGATACTCATTAATTATTTTAAATAGACTTTCATAAATAACAAAATTTAATTTTTTTGCCCAAAAACTAAATACAGCCCCATATTTTATGTTTTATTTATTAGTACTTGCCATACTTTGTTGTACGTTTCAGTTATTATCAAATACTTTGATTGTTTGTTTCGTGCTTAATCCACGTAGATGGGCATCGAAATTTGAATACAATATTTCCTTTTATTATTATTAAATGCTATGATGGTTTTAAAATTATCACGCAAATCTTTGTCCAATCTTCATTAATAATTTTCCACAAGTTGCATAGATGTCAATGATGGCCTTACCCTATGGTGGCCACGGCACAGTACCTCCATTTCCTTTTTAAACTCATCACAGAGCGAGAGATTTGCAAAAAATACCAATACAACGTTACCAACTTCGTTTTGAGATGAGGCAGTGACAAATTCTCTGCCGCAATGAACATCCCTAACCAATTCCAAATTGAAAAATGAAATAGTTGATTTCAAAATTTTAAATTCAACTAGCTCCATCCAGTTCGCTCTTAAATTTTAATGTCAACTCCAATATATATATATATGCTTTGTTATCTATGAGAAAACGAATTCTCTCTCATATATATAGTGACAGATCGATAATTTCATCCTCTAGTGAGAAGCATCGAAAGATATGTGAGATAGAGAACAAAAGAAAAAGTATAAAAATACAATTCATCCTATTAAAATTAAAAGGATCAAACAAAATATATGTAGTGACAGATGGAAAAAGTAGAAATGTCTCATGCTGAATGGCTATAATAATTAATAATATAGGAAACAGACATATTTTCTTTGTCTTAGACATTTTGATGGAAAAATAATTCCATTTTGTGAAGAAATAGTTCATCTCATGATAAATCAAATGTATTGAGCAAAAACGAATAAGAATATAAAATGCCACCAAAAACGCATATCATCTTATGCATAGGAATCAAAAACAAATTGCAAAACATATAAAGCAATACTATTTCATTCCAGTATAAACAGCTATTAAATAGAAACAATATAAATCCTTATCTTCTTAACTATTTCTACATTTCTGCTGAGAAAAAAATCCATCTCTAATGGAATTATTCCTAAGAATCAATAAAAAAGAATGATTGATATCTCTAAGTATTTTAGGCTTCTCCTTGTTAAGAAAGAAATAGATACAGTATTTCATCTTCGAGATATTTCATTTCTATTCATAAATTCTATTTCTTTCAGAAGTGATCGTTAGAATAGAAGAATATGATTCCGATCTCTTTAAATGAATAAAATTTTTTTCTACTATTGACTTTATTAATTTTCCAAAAATAAAATATTTCTTTATATTTTTAAATCAATTCAGTAAAGAATGTTTTATACAATAATTCATCATTTTATTGAAAAAAAAAAGCAATTCTCATTTAAATTATTATTTAAAAAACTGACAAACAAAAACGAAAATTTAACTTTTATGAAAATGAAAATGTACAAGTGGTTTAAGTCCTGATGGAAAATCATCAATAATATATTGTATATGTTCTGGTACTGGTAATGAAGAACGTTGTCTCCAAGGAACTTTTCGTCGAATTAATATTGTTGCTTGATCACGTAATGAAGCTGGTGAACATTTCGGCCATTTAATTTTTTTACTTGTTCCATACATTTGATCATCTCCTGATTCAGGATATATAGAATAAATATTAAAAAAAAGAGAATTCATCTGAAAAAAAATCTATTATTTTATTTGCAAAAAAAAGAAAAATGAACACAAAAAAAGACCAAAAAAAAAAAGGAAAAAGAAGAAAAGTTATTTATTAGCAAGAGCTTGAAGTGCATCCGATAACATATTTCGTTTATATTCTCCTGGACTAGATTTTTTTGCATGTGATCTTGATTTACTACGTTTTTTAAGCCATTTATCAATTGTATGATGTATATCAGATTTATAACGTTCAGCTAATGTTAAAAATTCTTGTTTTGATAATGTTGAATATTCTTCAAGACGATCTTTATAATAATTTTCAATTTGTTGATCAGCATTATCACCATCTAAAAATTCATTTTTACAATGACGTAATTTTGTTGCTAATAATGCACAAGCTTTAAGATAATCTCCAATTGATTCATCTGTTTGAGCTTCACGTGTCATACGTGAATGAAATTTTGCAAATGCTTTAGCACATGATAATTGTTGTAATGCTTCAATATCATCTTCGCTAAATGGACGAGGTTTTTTACGAAACCCACGTCGTCTTTTTGATTGAAATTGTTTTGTTGAAAATGGATCAATTGGACTTGAATTTGAATCATCATCATCATCTTTTGTTTGACATTCATCATCATCAAAATTTATTGATTCATCAATATCAGCTAAAAGTTGATTTTCAATTGATAATGATGATGCAGCTGCTGTTTCAGATTTACGTGATCCACGTCCTGGGGCCATTTCTTCTTTTTTTCTTTTAAATAAATTTGTATTTTTTTATGATGTCTTATTTCGAGGTCATGTATTCATCCAATGAACATTTACCACAATGAATGAATGACCTTAACTCATGAAATATTGTTCAATCATTCATTTACTTTATATTGAAAAAAAAAATGAATCGAATAATTTTCAGAATTTTTAATTTAAACGATATTTTATTTATTTATTTGACAAAAATTTTTTTGATAGATACTTTTTTTTTTCGTACTAAAAAATCTCTCTTTTTCAACGCCATCTATGAATAATTGGAGGCACAATTTAGTGTATTATTTTCAAAATTGATTTTATCAATCAGCTAATTTAGAATATTTTTCGACAGTGTAGATATTTTTATATGAGACATTATAATACTTTCATGGAAGTATAAACATATTTTTAAAATCTAATGACTATTTCTTGTCTTATGTTCAAGTGTAAGATATGATAACTATGAATGATATGAACTGAACTTTGAAAAAATCTTTTTTTTTCTTTATAAACACTGTTATTGGTAAAACTTCCCAAAAAAGAACATAAGTGTTGTATTACTGAGAAACTTTTTCTAATAATAGAATAGTTGTAACTTGTTTATAAGATTGAAAAAATTTTTTTGAATAATTCAGTTCCTATCAAAAGAACTGTTGACATTGAGCAATTCCTGTGAATTTCGAACTGTGAACCGTTACAAGTCTAGTTTCTATCATATTTTCAAAATGAAGATACAAAGAAAACAGAAATTTTTATCATATATGGTAGAAGAATGGCTGATATTAGATATAATTAAGAAATTCTCTTAATATATATGTAAATATTCGAATAAGGAAATAAAATAGTAAAATGGCAATTAATCAAATCTGTGTATGATGTACATATAACTGTAGCTATATAGAGATATCATTGGAAAGAGAAACTTTATGTATTTAACAAGTGTTACAATTTAATATTGAGATTAAATTCATATCCACGAAGTTTTTGAACGTCGATGTTATAATCGTAGAATAAAATTTCATTTTCGAACTCTATTATTGAATGATATTTGTTCAAATAAATAGATTGTTTAGATAAAAATAATTCTTCATTTTATTTTTTAATATTGAGTTCCATTGATAAAATCATGTCTACAATACACTCAAAAAAGTACCTACAGTGATTGAATTGTTTGAAATTAGATATGTTAATTTTGATTCTTTCATGTGTTTTCTTAAAAGTGATCTTTTCTTCTACTTTTTTATGAACAAGAAGACAACAAATATGAGCTATACACGCTAATTTCTTTTACTAGTAGAAAGGACTTAACACCTATTACAATAACTTGTGTCTAATAAACTAAATGCAATCCATTTCATCATAAAGCTCAAAATTTCTTCCAAAAAATCTAGATCATAGGTCTCAATAATTTTTGATCAAATTCTATTGCCTTTTATTTCATTATTTACGCTAAATGATTCCATTCTTTTTTTCTCAATTATTTGCATATATTTTCTGTGAAGGTATAGTTCATACAATTGCAATTGATCGGGATTGAGATATATTTGATGATTCATCAGTAAGAAAAATACATTGTATGAGTGTTTTCACTATCTTATGAATCAACTGATAACAAACTATTCATTTAAATATATATTTGCTGATTCGAACCGTAGCTCAACACATTTCCAAAGAGTTTTGGATTGCTGAGGAATATCATCATATTCAAAACAATCGATAATGGCATTCTTTTACCATGAGAAATTCGAATGTATTTGCTACAATAATGTTGATACCCAAATCATTATCATCTTCTCTCCGTGTTAATGTCACTTCTTAACAATAGTTATACAATACCTGCCGCTAAATAATTCGTAGATCTTCTTGAAATTAATATGATTGATGATATATTAGATGAATATCACACAGTATGCTTGAAACATTCAGTTTTATATATGATATTGTTAAGAAGGATAGAGATATATTCTCAACATTATCAGTTGTCATCATAATCAATGTAATAGAACTAGCAATAATTGGCATTGTCCTTATAATTATATCTAGTTATCGCTTTTATTCTTAAAATATATATAAATTAATTGTTGAACTTGATGTAACATGTGAACAAGTCAGTAAGTAGTAATGTACTTTTTTACTGAACGTTATTGTTATAAATCTATCGAAATGATTTGATTATATTTATCTACTTTGAAAAATGTGAACTCACAAGATAGGTTTAATGGTTCGATCAAATTACAAAGGAATTTTGTTTTTCATATTGATCCGATAGATAATTCGTGTATACGCTGATGTATAAAATCTCGGTCATTATTTTGTTTTTTTGTAACACAAATTCACGATAAATGAGCTACTGATTAAGATCAAGGTTATGTTTCATATCACGCAACTGTCTACTTGATTCATCAACTTTCAAGTAAGTGAGAGTCGTTAAAAGATGAATCTCGAATGAGTGATGATTCATATGTCAATAATGCTACATTATTGTCATCTCAAACCTAATCTATTTCATATAGTGCGTAGTACAATATGATTGGTCTCAAAAGTGAATTGTTTTATATAGTTTAAAAAAGATTTTAAAATCAAAACCATACAAAAAGTTATAAAAATGAATGGCCACACTTTGCATCCTATTTTTTTATCACTTACTTTACCATATTAAAAAAAGCAAATATATCAAAAGATACAGAGTGAAAAACTTTACACTTAGCAAGGAATTTTTATAAACAGACGAGGTAAATAATAAAAAGAAAATGTATCTTGTATTAACAAACTTATGCTATTTTTGCATGATCGAAATTTATAACCATTTAAAATTTCGTCGATTTTGAAAAAAAAAAGTGCAACCTTAGGTGATAAAAAATGGGATGCAAACGCATAGTTATTCATTATGTTCAATCCTTTAGTTTTTATAGTTTTTTATACGTCTTTAATTTTTCATCTTTTCTCAATTAATTTAGAACAGTTTTTGAGTCTACTCGTGTAAGAGTTTATAGAGAAGACTTTTCAAAGATACTAATAGCGCAATTGTTTTTATATGCCATCCATTATTTGCTTTTTTGCAAAGATAATGAAACATCCTCAAATATTATATTATAGATTAAGAAAGTATATTCTGTCTTTTCTTATATAAAACCGAAAATGTTATCAAAATTTGAATCAATTAAATAATTTTAAAGATAATATTAGATAATCTATATGTTGAAAGTTACCAAAATTTTCAAAAGATTTTTCTTAAATTTTATATTCATAATAACTTTTTGGTAAATGACTTATATTGAATAAATTTAATATTAATCAGTTAAGATTGTTTCATCAAACAAAAAATTTTTTTAATAATCTATCTAATTAACTATTTAGAAAAAACCTTATTTTATTTTTTAAAAATAAGTTGAACAATTATCATAATTTAACAGACATTTTTTCTTATTTTTGTACGCCACCTATGAATAATTAAATATCTTTAAATCTATTTGATTATTCATTCTATAGATAAGAATTTATATTTTAATATTATCTACATAAAGATATATATATCTTGCTGAAACATAAGAAGTTAACATTTATTGTTAATAGAAGACAATGATTAATGATACAACAAAAGTTATTGTCAGTAACTTCGATATGTCATTTTATACTTTAATAATCAATCATATTCATTTACTTTTTCCATCATTAGCTAAACTGATTTATTGATATCTTCATAGGACATAAATAATATATGAAAAGTATTTCATAGAATAAATCTATACGAGTATGAGTATGTTAAAAGAAAAAACTATAAAGTGTAATTAAGAGAATGATGTATTCATTTTACAAAAGTACTTTGCATTCTTTTTTTTTTTTTTTTTGAATAAAAATGATATAGTTAATTAACTGTAATAAGTTATAAAAGTATTTATATCGAAATAAATGTAACGATAAAAATAGAAGATTTTTTTTTTTGAATAAATCTAATCGGAAATTGTTTTTTTTCTCGAGCAAGAAAAATAAAAAGTAAAACGTTAAACGATCGACAAAAATAATTTATTTATAAATACCTTCAAGATATTTTTTCATATTATATAAATATATATATATATATAATGTTCTTATTATTGATCGGTCAAGGACAATAACAATTATCAACGAAATAAACATATATTGAGTTTTATGAATATAATAGAAAATTTTTTACACTATATTTAAAAAATCTAAGATCTTTTTCTGTTAATTATTTAACATATTACAACGATTCGAAATGGTTTTCATATGTATATATTTTTTAATAAATATGCTTAGTTGGCATTTTTAGTATGTTGTACTGTCGATTCTTTTTCTTTTTTGTTTGTATCATTATATATAAATGGTTCTCTTCTATATCAAACTGAATAATTACTCAAGTTTGCTTCTCGATTTCTTATGTATTACATAGTAGAAACGAGATAAAGAAAAAATAAGGATTCGGATTTTGTTTTTTTCTTTTGTATTCATTTCATGGTATTATCATAGATTCTTTTCTCTTGGGTATAGAAAAACAAATGCAATTATTTTATGATTTACATATCAGTTGAAGAAACTGATAAAGAAGATAATAATCATTAACTGAATAATGTAAGTATTTTAAATGATGATTTTGATATGAATTTACAAATTTTAAAATAAAAAAAATTGATTGCATGTTGAATTTTAAGATATGATTATAGAAATATCGAGAAAGAAAAAGAATGAATCTATATTGACTGTTATGAGAAAAACAGGAAAGAATAATTAAGAAAAATGAAACATGCAATAAGAAAGAAAATAAAAAAAATTGTTTTAATGAGAGAAGTATTAAATAATGTAATAAATAGTTAAATTAGAATAGAAGATATATAATCTTTTGTATAAGAAACAAAAATTTTCTCATCCGAAAAATTTTTTAAAAGTTTAAACGTTTAATTAAATTATTAGAAATAAAATTAAGTTAATTAAATCAAATCCGAATAGACTATATATACATATAACAATAAGATTTTTTTTTTTAATGGATTCTTCTTGAATGTAATTTCATTTATTATATA
>JAJEKB010022020.1:0-10053 GCA_022393335.1 Macrotrachela quadricornifera | reverse complement strand
AGACTGACAGGAACGAAAAGATAGATGTTAGATGACACTGAATGAGATCGATACCAATTATGCAAGACGTTCTTACTCTTAAAAACCAATGTCAGTGTTGGGTGCTACGATATAAACTATTATCACACTCAGAAGTCTGAACTATCTATCGTTCTAAAATGGGAGATCCTTATTGCATAGTCAACAGATCATTGCATATTTCTGTTACAATAAGTAAGATGTATTTCATTTCGTGTCGGAACGGCGCATAGACTCCCATATTGAAGTCGTTCAACAGAACTATCTTCGTATACGTCTAATAGAAACCTCTTTTTAATTCCTTCAAGTTCGACTGTTTTCCAAATAAATGTTACTTTAACCATCGTTTTCTTGCGCCCATTACAAGACCCCGCAAATATTCAGGCGAGATGAATACTGGAAGTGGAAATGTCGTGTTCAGAACGCGTTACATTATCCATTCAATAGTATGAGATCAGAAACGAATTGATAACCAGCTATTGCCTTCTACGAAAGCATGACAATTACTACTACAATTCTCCGAGAAATTCACAATTTTGATTTATGAGCTTTTAAAAAACTCTGTCCCGATGTGCTAATTAAATCCTAACAGCAGCATGAGAAACATCCAGCGCAATAAGTACTCATGTTCAAACTTGTAGCTTTCAAAACAGAATAAAAGCTTGCTGAGGTTTTATTCTGGAGAGACGTGAGGGAAGAGGGTTAAGCAAACATCCGGACCTAAGTGTAGCTTATATAATAGGACATGAGGACTCGGTAGTACCCCTACAAATAAAACATAGATTAGTTAAGCATATACCCAGTGTCACTGGTACTGGTGCATAGCTATTCCCATTGTACTCTCGGGATTCCCGTCGCACTCCCAGAATCTCAACTGAATTTTTAGGGATTCGAAATACCAAAAATCCATCGTTTCCCTTAGCTTCAACCACTTCTAACTAACATAACTGCTGGTACTTTAGATGAAAATAAGGAGTGCAGTTTATCGAGTTACAATCGGCTTGCCTGCTTTCAGTGACTGACACTTGTCATGACACAAAACGAGAAGATTGACTGTAGTTTTTCGAGTAACCAGTGATGTCGAAAAGCAAAACATCCTACAGTCTTTATTAGTTTTTCTATCTCAGAAAAAAATACTGTTCTTTCAGAAAACAGTCAGCGAATCAATTGAAGCAATTGATGAGCAGTTACTTGTTCTCTTTCTCGTAGAGAAGAGTCTTACAAACATAAATTGTCTGATTGCTTCCTTGTATGTCCACAGGGTCAAAAAAACATCGATTCAGGATGATTTCATTATAAGACTTGACCAAAGGGTAATCAGGGTCGAAGAACTAGAGCCTGGGGTTAGTTTTAGTTAATTATTAATTATTAATTAATAAATACTAATTTTAATAGAACTTGACCAAAGGGTAATCGAGAGTCGGGAATCCAAATCTGATGTTTGTTTTAACTAATCATTTCTTTTCGGATCGATTTTTTACACGGAGGATCACGCTTTTCACAAAATAGATTATTTTTATAAGGGTTGACGGAAGGGTACTCAGGGTCGAGCAACTCGAATCTGACGTTAGTTTTTAAAAAAATTTTTTCTGTTGATAGTTCAGAAATACCATCTCTACGAGAAAGGGCTGAGCGAGTCCTCGGGCGAGCGTTACTCGTTCATTTAAGAGCCTCCCTTACAAAAACTTATTTTTTCGAGAAAAGTCGACATGGAGATCTTAGCATAGAACGAAGCGCCGAAGTATCCTCTTTCAGAATATATATGTCGTTTTCTTAAAAAGGCCAACTTTTAATAAACCTTTCAAAGGAAATTGAGACGCTACTACCATGTTTTTTGAGAAACATTGCTTTTCTATTTTAATACATTGTATTTACAAAACAATATATATCACAAGAGGCAGCGTGAAAAGCTCTACAATTTCTAAAGAACGGCTGATTTTATATATGCACTTTTTCCTTTGAAAATGGGCAACATTCTGAAAATGTTTTTTTTCGAATTTAAATAAAAAAATCCATTTCTAAATTTATTGATCGTTTTTCTCAGAACATGCTTTTCAGGCAGGAAAATGGAAATAGCTCCCTCCAGTCTCAGTCAATATCCAATTTTGTTTTGTTTTAAAGGTCGTAACGAGAGTAAACTGTTGTCCGAACGGTTTTTTTATAATTACTTCATGGGCTGAGAAAAGTAGAATTTACTACCATTTTCTATGCTGATTTGCAGATCTTGTCACAAAAAAGCTGATAAAAATTAATGGGATTGAATTTCAAAGTTCTCCTCGGACAAAAGTTGCACCCTTACATTAGCTTTAATTTGAAATCAGCCCGAGCTCTATAGCACGTAATATGATTGAGTTATATCGATTGCAAAATGGGTCATGAGCCAGCTGGAACTCCGGCCTAGTACGACTTATAGGACTGAAACTTTTACCAGAGACACTTCTCAACAGCATCAGTCATCTTTGAAAATTTCAGCCCAAATCAATAGTCTAAAGTGGGGAATCATTTCATAAAAACTTATAATAAGTTGAAAATGACTCTTTTACCTTATTAATATTATTGAAAGAATAAATTATGATCGTTATTTAACACTATATAAACCTCTTTTAGAAACAATCAATCCACTAAATTTAGTTTAATTCTCTTTTTTTCTTTGTATTATTTACTTCGACTGATAATGCTGCGTAAATTTTGCATCGTCATGTTTACGTTCTTCTTATGTTAATCTTACACCATCAATTCAAAATTTGCCACTCTTTCTACTTATTTTTTTCTATCAAATTAAAACAATGTCGGTCAATATAAGTACCATAGTTATCTCTTCTAGTCTCTTTTTAGCTGCTACACTTTTATTATATTCAAGAAGAGGGGAACACATGTTGACTACGCTTCAACTTGGTAAATTACCTAATTCTCCTCGTTACATGACTGTTAATGATGCAGCTAGGAAACCTCCAATATATAGTCGTCAATTTACTGATATTAAAGGTCGACCATTAAATGTGGATCAATTACGTCGTCAAGTTATTTTACTGGTTAATACAGCTAGTGAATGTAGATATACCCCACAACTGCATGGGTTACAAGAACTACATGATAGATACAAACATATAGACTTTACTATCTTGGTAAGAATTTGTTTGCTTTATCTTTTCTATATTCTTCGCATATCAGTTTGGAAGTTTCAATCGAGAGGAAACAGCGGAATTTCAGCCTTGAAGTCTTGTGAAGTCTTATGAAGTTTTTTGGCATTTTTGGAATACATTTACCCAAGAGGTTGAGACCGACCTTTAGATCCGGCTACCCATGATTTTCCTAGGTAGTTCACGAAAACTTTGCGAGAAAAACAATGCAAATATCTGATTCTTACTAATCTTAATCTGGCAAAGGTGTGAACTTTTATTCCCTCGACTAAAACCAGATTCATATGAAAAAAAAAATTTATGTTTGTTTGCCAGGTTTAAAGGTCAAAGATAAAAAACAATATGGTCAAAATTACCATGCTGATAAAGTTTAATCAAACTTTTTCTGAGTCTAGAAATCAACTGGTATTATCAGTTTTTGAAAAATTTTTGAAATGCTTTTTTTAATAGTCCTTGAGGACCTATAGGTACCTCTGTATACAAGATCTTGAGGATTTGTGGGTACCCTCATAATATAGGCCTCGAAGATCTGTAACTACACGTAACCAATCGATGATTTAATGAACATAGATTAATTAAATATATATCCAGTCTTACTAGTACTCAGTTAACTGGCACTAGTGCATATCTATGAAAAATATGCGTAAGCTCAAGTCTTATAGAATATACCGTCGATGTGTGTGATCATGTTCTTCAAATTAGTTGCATTAGGTTAAAAAATTGCAACAATAAACACATCACAAAAAAGAACTCCAGAAGTATAGAATTTGTTTGCTATCTTCATATAATAGGTAGCACTTTTGTGTGTTGCAGAAGTTTCAGGCGATTTCTAAGTTATCTTGAATGCTTATTTGATTTTAGTTTTCTTAAAATCTTATGAATTCTCTTGAAGTCTCATGAAGTTTTTGCAAGTCTCTGAAGTCTGTGCAAGCCTAATGAAAATTTTGAAATCTTTCGGAGTCTGTTGAAAATTTTGAAGTCTCTGCTGTTTCTCCGTTGGTTTCAATATAATCAAAGAAAAGTTTCTTATTATTATTTATTCCTAGGGTGTACCCTGTAATGATTTTGGCGAACAAGAACCAGGTGATGAACGACACGTATTGTCATTTTATGAAAACAAATATAAAACGACTTTTCCTTTAACAAACAAGCAAGACGTAAATAAACCAAGTGAAGTATTTCAATGGATTATTGATGCTGGTGGAAAAGATTTTTTACCATTATGGAATTTTCATAAATATCTTATTGATGGAAAGGGTCATCTTATAGCTGCATGGAATAGTGAAGTTAACCCAGTAAATGAAGAAATTGTAGAAGCAATTGAATGAGTTCTTTAATTCGACTTTAAAACTTCTTTTATCATCTTTTTATAATATTTTTTTGAAAAAAACAAGGAATAAAAACAGACCAAACGATTTTATAGATTTATTTAATTGATATTTTCAATAAAAAAACTTTTTATTCTGCATTTTTTCCTTTTTGGTCGATGTTTTATCATTGTTTTTGATGATAATTTATCAATTTCACTTTTAAAACGAGCTACATCAAATCCATTTGAATCATTTCCCTTAGTAATATGTTATATATGTCAATCATTCAATAAATCTTGACGAAGTACAAGTAAATTTTGACCATCAAAACTAGTTGATCGCTCGAGCTATTTTTCCAACTGCTTATCACTACACCAGTTTTGAACATCGTCACATATCCATGTAGTAATAGATGTTTTTCTTGCATAGTCATGATTGCCAGTTGGAATATTCGGTTTTGGTGGTCCTGCTGGTAGAGATTTTGTTTTTGTTTCATTTTGACTTGTTTTTTATATTCGATTTATGTTCTGATTGTTTATTTATCGTTTTCCCTAGACTGAAAGAATAGGTTCTAGAAACCTAAAATCATCTGTGTTTGTATCGGTGGTCTCGATGTTTGCATTGTTGACGTCGATGTTTGTGTCGGGAATGTTTTTCTTCAGACCAATAAAAGTTATGCTGTGAAACATAATCTAATAGGAGTATTGAAACATAGAGCCAGAAAAGTGAATCGGCCATATGCTTATCCTAAGGCTGAGAGACACACAGTACCATCATTTATAGGTCGTTTGTTCTTTCGCTCTTCTTCTTCTGTGCTTAAGTTGTATCTGTCTCTTTTCTTGATCAATCATCTTCGCACTTTTATCCCTCTCTTGTTCTAATTGATCGTTTTAATTTTCGTGCTCCTTCATTGTTTGCGTTTCTGTTTCTTCTTTCAGAAGTATGACAGTTGATGCAACTACCATACGTAAAACTGAATAACACTATCGACTTTCATGTTTTACTTTTAAAGAGAATATTCTGCAGGAATGCTATCTAATATTCAAATTATATGGTTCTATATACTCTGATGACAACTGTTAGTGGCTGTTGGTGCACCAGCAGCACTTGATTGAAGATATGCGGCATCTTCTTTTCTTTTTTTTTTCTTTATTCAGTTTTCTTACTTCGTGGCGCTTTTTTCTTATTTTCGCATATGAATTTCTCTTCATATTCTCTTGCATTGCTTTGCTTTTGATTGATATGTCTGCGTACGACATCATAGTGGAAGACATTATAATCTGATTAGTGATTCGTTGAAAGAGATATCTTGAAATACTCTGAACATATCAACCTCTAAAAATCGTGTGGCGACTTTTCGAGCTCGTCGTGCTCGTTTGGAGACTGCTGAACAAAAGAAAATCTGCCTGTCTGCCAATAGACGATACAGAAGAACATCAAAAAGAATGTTGATGATGAGAGTGGGCGTGAGGGTGGGCGTGAGGGTGGATGCGAACATATGAATAAATGAATAAGAAAAAGACTGAACAGAAGGCGTTGTCATTAACAGCATGTGCACGTGCGACTGATACAATATGTCATTAGATGCAGTACAACTCATACTTTCTCGCTCTAGTGCACAGATTAATAAATAAAAGAATATAGACAAAATAAGAAAACAAAGTAGGGGGGGGGGAGAAGCAGTTGGCCCCGATAGTATATGATCTTGTTTTTTCTAACAAAACTTCTCCAGCACATTTTTCTGTTCAACTAGAATAATTCTTTTTGTAGAGAACCGTAGTGAACGAAAAACTGCAGAAGAGAATCTTTTCTATTCCCACGAAACATTTTATGTAATCAGAGAAAAAGAAAAATTACTAGAAGATATATGTTTCTTAACCAAACAGGCCCATCAGTGGATCTTTTCTAATGAAATGAAACAATCGACCGACTAGATAAAACACAATAGTTACAATAGTTTCAAAACGTTTCGTCAGATGAAAGAAGGAAACAAAATAAGAAATAAAAAATCTCCGTTGAAAAAATAACTTCACAAGCGGATCTTTTTTTATGCAGTGGAACTATCTATGCAAGAGAGGAAAGGGAGAAAAGAAAAAGTTTCAATAGTTCCGGAACTATGGTAAAAGTACCAAAAGAAAGGTCCGTGTCCAGTGCTCGATTTCGTAAAAGATATTCCAGCAAGAACAACTATAAGAAAGTGATATAGGCATTTGCTTTGTCGCACAAGTAGAGGTGTAAGCGGATTTTTAGGAAAAATTCTAAGCCGCCGCCGAGACACAAATAAAGATTCTTGATTTTTTAGAATTTTTGACACTCAGAATTAGTCTTTGAGGATGTTCTCGTCTAGTTACGTAGCAATGAGCTTTCTACCATCATTTTCTCTATTTTCCATTTGAAAAGTTCTCGAAAATAATTTTTTTTTAAAAACATGCATGGTAGATTTTCAGACGTTGCCGAGCGAGGCGTCAGCTTATGCCTCTACATACAAGTCATAGTTTTCAGAGCGAGGTAACAGATAAGAAACATGGAGAGCGAAATGAAACAACAAATAGACTCACCTGCCGAACATACGTCACTCTTATGATATCTACACTCAAGTAGATACGGCGAGATCTTTCGCTGCTTGCTCTATCTTTTTTTATGCTTCTCATTCCCGTAGTAGACTAACAAAACCAGCTCAACATTTCAGCACATTAACTTTGTCGACATCCGAAATGGCTAGATATACGACTCCAATGCTTCCACAACAACCAACGCTCACCAGCGAAAACTTTATCATCATTTGGCTCGATTCGAATATTAGTGAGATGGATGACTTGATCTCTCACCTTGATGGTATAGTATATTCAATTCGGACATTTAATGAATCTGATCCATGTGTCGATTTTCTCATGAATGTCAAAGATCAGACAGTTTTTCTCCTTTTGTCGGGTACTTTCGCTGAGCTTCTCGTACCACGCATTTCGAATCTACCTCAACTGGATTCCATTTACATCTTTTGTGACAACAGCATCAAGCATGAACATGAACATTTGCCCAAAGATTGGAAAAAAGTCAAAGGTGTTTTCACAGACATTTCAATAATGTGTAGCCAACTGAAATGGAACATTCGAAAATGCGAGCTAAGTTCGATAACGATCAGTATTTTCACCGCATCTTCAGCTATTGATTTGAACGAACTCGATCAATCATTCATACATTCACAATCGCTGAAAGAGATTCTGCTTGAGATGGAATACGACGAACAAGATAAACAAAAATTTGTTAACTTTCTGCGAATTGAGTATGCTAGCAACGATGCAGAATTAAGCAATATTGACGAATATGACCAAGACTATGGTGTCCATTCTCCGATTTGGTGGTACACAAAAGAATGGCTTATCTATTCACTACTCAACAGAGCTCTGAGTACACAAAACATTGCGATTATTCTCAGTATGGCCTTCTTCATTCGGGATCTCCACCAACAAATTGAAAACGTCCATTCAAAAACAAATCAAACAACAAAAATGACTGTCTATCGAGGTCAGGTTATGTCAAATGCCGAATTTGAAAAGTTGAAGAATAACAAGGGTGGTCTCGTGTCGTTCAACAACTTTTTATCGACGAACAACGATCGACAAGTTTCGTTTGCCTCTGCAGACAGTGCACGAACGAAACCCGATTTCACGGGTATTCTGTATCAAATCGAAGTCGATCCAACTACATCATCAACGGCATTTGCTTCATTAAATAACATTAGTTATTATTCGGATAAGGAAGAAGAGATTCTCTTCTCAATGCATACCGTTTTTCGAATCGGTGAGATGAACCAAATCGAGGAGAGATTATGGGAAGTGAAGCTGACATTGAGCGGTGACAACGATAAACTGCTCAAAGTTCTCAGAGCACACATACGCAAAGAGATATCAGGATCAACAGGGTTGCATCGACTGGGTACTCTGATGAGCCGTATGGGGCAATTCGATCAGGCAGAAAACGTCTATAACACATTGCTCACTTCGGCCTCCATCAGCTATGAAGCAACACTTGCTACTCTGTACAACCAACTTGGAAATGTCAAGATTAGCAAAGGTGATTATAAAGAAGCGCTTTCATTCTTTCAAAACACACTCGAAATCCAACAGAAACATATCGCTCCGAATAATCCATTGCTAGCTACTGCCAACTCCAAAATCGGTGCAACATATCACTACATGGGAGACTACTCGAGTGCACTCACCTTCTACCAAAAGTCAGTAGAAATTCAACAAAACTCTGGCAATCCTAATAATCTTAAATTGGCTGCAACCTACAATAACCTAGGTCGACTGCATGATGATATGGAAGACTACTCCATGGCACTCTCGTTCTATCAAAAGACACTTGAAATTCAACAAAACTCTCTCCCTACGAATCATCCTGATCTCGCTCCTACCTACAACAGCATTGGTAAAGCGTATCACTCTATGGGAGAGTACTCCAGTGCAGTCTCATTTTACCAAAAGACACTAGACCTACGGCAAAAATCTCTCCCTGCTAATCATCCATCACTGGCTACTATTTATGAAAACATTGGTAAAATGCATTTCGAAACGAGGGACTACTCGAATACACTATCGTTTTGTCAAAAGACACTTGAAATTCTACAAAAATCTCTCCCTCTCGACTATCCACGGCTCGCTACTACCTACAACAACATAGGTCGTGCTTATTCCCAAATGGGAGACTACGCCAGTGCCCTGTCCTTCTATGAAAAGACTCGTGAAATTGAAGAAAAATTCCTATCCCCTAATCATCCAGCGTTGGCTATCACCTACAACCAAATTGGTGCAGTTCATTACAAAATGCGAGACTATTCGAATGCACTCTCATTCTATCAAAAGACACTTGAAATCCAACACAAATCTAACCCTGATAATCATCCAGACCTAACTCCTACCTACAATAACATTGGTCTCGTGTATTACAGCATGAAGGACTACTCGAATGCACTCTTGTTCTATCAAAAGACACTAGACATGCGGCAGAAATCTCTCACTCCTGATCATCCTGACCTGGCTCCAATCTATGACAACATCGCTTCCGTGCATTACATCATGGACGACTACTCAAATGCACTATCATTCTATCAGAAGACACTTGAAATCAAACTAAAATCTCTGGCTACTGATCATTCTCACCTGCCTATAACGTACAACAACATCGCTTCAGTGTATTACAAGATGGGGAAGTACTCAAATGCACTATCATTTTATCAAAAGACACTTGAAATCCAACAAAATTGTCTTTCTGCAAATGACCCATTGTTGGCTATCACCTACAACTACATCGGTCAAATGCATGACAAAATGGAAGACTACTCCAGTGCACTCTCGTTCTACCAAAAGAAACTTGAAATTCAACAAAAGTCTCTTTCTCCTAATGATCCTGATCTGGCTACTACTTACAACGGCATCGGTGAGGTGCATTACATCATGGGAGAGTACTCAAAAGCACTCTCGTTCTATCAAAAGTCACTTGAAATCCACCAAAAATCTCTCAGACCTAATCATCCAGATCTAGCTCCTATCTACAACAACATCAGTCTCGTGTATCAGAGAATG
>JAJEKB010022018.1:0-39596 GCA_022393335.1 Macrotrachela quadricornifera | reverse complement strand
TTTTTTCTGTACCATGTAAAAGATATAAATCAATAGCTAATGATGTTATAACAATAAATGCATCAAAATATGCCATTTTTTTTCTTCGAATATTCCAAAATTCTTTTCCAGATGCATAAATTTTAATTAATAATTCAATAACAAAAAATGTTAAAATTCCAATTGAGAAATAATGTACAACTTCCATAGTAAATTCAATACGTTCTATCATTAATTTATGATGATATTTTGATGAATTTGAAACATTAATTTTACATTCATATTCAGTTTTAAATGAATCTAACATTATTTCTGTAATAACTAATGATGTATCAACAATAACCAAAAAAATAATTAAAATACGAAAATAAAATGTTTCAATTATTCGATATAAAATTTCTTGATTATGATAATCTTGATTCCACCATTTTAAATGACATTTATTTGATATCGATTTTGAGTTTTTTTTATTTAAAAATTTGTCAGTTTCAGTTTCAGTTTTCTTTGTCATCTATACTATTTATTTATTACTTATTATTGATAAGACAACAAGTAAATATATAAAGAGAATAAGTATAAAGATGAAAATGGTATACGTAAAAAATAATTTCCTTTCATCGTTATATTTCGCCAAGTTAATGCGCTTTTTTTGCCGTCTCTATTGTATGGTAAGTACAATACCATTGCACGTTGTATTCTTTCTTTCTTTTTTTTTTTGCATCGCCATAGATATTGTAAACTATTCAGCGTTGTAACTCGTATGTTTTTGATAGTATATAATGACGTTTTAAAATATTATTTATAAACTTCATATTAATAAATATTGGCAAATAGCTTAGTATGATAAATTTTTTCTTCTTAAAGTAATTGTTAATCTTTAATAAAAATATTCACAGATAATCCGTAAGAGAGAATTCATAACTTGAAATCTTTTATCTTCTCTTGTGAATTCGAATGAATATTTGTAGATAGATTGTAAAGTATGCAATTCAAAAATTTGAAAAATATTTTTTCTAGGAGATTCTATCATCTATTGATTAGTACAAAGGATATTTTGAGTACTCGATCCATCTGTCTATAGCATCGATATATTGAAGTGACCGATGATTATTTTATTACTTGCCGTTCTGAAACTATGGTGAGAAATAAAAAGTTAAATCTATTTAAGAGTTTATTGTGATTTAGATGGATTAATTTCAAAATGATCAACTAATTACATCGGCATCATCAATTTATTATATTCATTTTGATCGATCAGATCTATTTTGAACAAAAGCAAACAACTCAATAGAAAAAAATTGATGATTATTTTAGAAGAAACGGATGTTAATCAGAAAATTTTCTGTTAAAACAAAATCTATATTATAGTAAAATATTTCAATTTGTGTCTTATTCTACTTATATCGTTTAAAAGAAAAAATATTAAATAATGAAAAAATAATTTATAAAATAACGCCTGAAGCAAAAGTTTTGCATTAGAAAGAGCAAAATTTCTACTACAAAAATATGTAAAAATATATGATTCAAGTGTTTACCAAAAACTGAATTTTTTTTCTTTCTAAAGCTCGTGATTTTGTAATTTAAATATTTTGATACGATTAGAAAGTCCGCATACAAAATAAGTCAAACAAACTATATTTCTCATCTTTAATCCTTAAATGCTGAATGTCCATTCCAGTGAGCGATCTTATAAGAAATTGTCCTAAGCTATAATATAAAACAACTTTGCACATTTTTAACTCTTTTACTAATGCATTCTGAAGTTCTAAAAAAATGCTGTTTTATAGGTACTTTTGGCTATAGAAGCCAAAGTTATTATGAATTTTTAGTTTAACAGATAATATGAGATATATTAAAAGATCATCGGAATGAACTTACAATTATTCTGAGCCATATCAAAAACAACTGTGGCCGAAAAATTGAGAAGCTCATATTCCATCCAGGTCGTCTGGGCGGAAAATGTTTTTTATAACATCCAACATTTTTAGCTAGTATATGAACATGTTTAAGGTTCAGTAGCTCTATTTCTATGATTAGTTCTTCCTCAACTACTGAGAAACCCTCTTCGACTTTTAAGGGTTAATTTTGAGTGAATTTTAAAGGCACTTTTTTTTTTTTAAAAAAAGAAAGAATATAATTCATAATTTAGTTACGAATATGTTTTATATGCTTATCAAATAAAATCATATAATTATCAGTTCAATGATAGTGTTATTATATATGTTTGTTTAAAAGGTAAGTTGATAAGAAAATGTGTATTCGTAATCATATTACAATTTGAACATAATACATAAAACAATAAAATGAAAATTTTAAGTGAACTTTTTTTATTAATTATAATAGTAATTACAACAATATTTTCAACATTTTTTTGTATAATTGGTCTTTCAACACCTGGATGGTATTTTGATAATTATCGTCATTTATTTTGTGATCATTGTCCAAAAGCACCAAATACATTTGCTATTATTTCAATGATTATACTTATTATTTGTATTATTTTACTTATTCTATTTATTTCAGGTATAATTGATCAACAACGAGTGATATTTATGCGTTTTATTATACCTTTATTACTTTTTATAAGTACAATTTTCTTATTAGTTACTCTTATATCTTATCTTAATTTTGTTAATCCAAATCGTGGTTATTCATATTATTTAACATTAATAGCATTTATATTTGCTTATTTATCTTCATTATTATCTATATTTTGGTTGGGTAATGGTGGTTTTATTTCTCAAACATATTCTCTAGAAATATTAGTAGAACATTAATAAAATAAAAAAATCTTTATGTAGAAATTAGATTAGATTTAAATAAAATTAATTTGTTTTTTCTTAAATTAAAATTGAAAATTTAACAATCTTTATTATTAATATTTAATATAATAAAAATCATAAATTTTTTTCTATATTAAATACGATGTGACACTGTAAGGATATTTGCAATAATACTAGATGTCGCAATTATTCGATATATTTATACTTTCCTTTACGGACATTTTTTTTTCCTATGGTTTTGTTAGTATTTCATTTCGTTTTTTCAATATATTATTTTTGATAAATATAAATAATCAATATTGAATAACTTATTCTTATTTGATATAATTTATAGAGAAAGAGTTTTAAACTTATATAAATATCGAGTATGAAATATAATATTAGAAAGTAAAGACTGACAGAAATGATTGAGTCCTTGAGATTGTTGATATAATAGTATTGATAGAAGACCAGATGACAACTTATAAGATGGATATAGGCATAAGTTTATCAATCAACAATCTTTTCAAGTATTTTATATATTTAAAGATTATATATATTATAGAATATATTGCACTTTAAAATGTATACTGTTAGAAGTACTTGATATCAAGTGTGTGTTATTTTTTACTATTAATACAACAACAAAAAAAAAACTCTTTATCAAACTGAAGTAATGATCAGAATAATAATGATTACAAGTGAAAATTTATAATCATTATTTTAAAATCAATCTATTGAAATTTTATATATATTTCATTTCAATAAGATAATCTTATCAATTTGAATTATATACAATCGAACAAAAGAAAGAAACCGAATGCTCTATTTAGACATTTTATCATATTCTTGAATATGAATAAATATTTAAAGAAATACTTTTATATTGAGTACAAATTCAACTTGTATTTAATTAAATCCAATTGTATCAATAGTACTCAATATAATTTCACTTATTTACAAAATGAAAACTTCATATATCTTTAAGATTTTTTTTTGTTTTTTAAAATTCTTGAATTGAAAAAAAAACTAAAGAATTCTTTTTTTTTTTTTTTCTTTTAATGTTTTGGTTTGATATTAATATCTTTCTGCCCATTATTTCTCTCTCACTCTCAATTTATACACATCGAGCTTTACAAAATACGAAAAAAGAAAAAAAGAAAACGAAATGAAACAAACGCGAGCAGGAGAAGAAAAACAAAAGACTCCAAAAAAACAACTCTTGTGCATATATGTGCGTGTGAAATCTAGGAAAAAAAAAAGTTGTTGACAAACATACAGACACACGAAAAAAAAATATATATAAAAAAAAATATTATTAGAGTATATATAAAAAAAGAAAGAAAGAAAGAAAGAAAACGAATAGGACAAACAACGATAATGAAGATCTTTCTCACTAATAAAATAAAAATTTTTCAGTTCTAACTTTTCTTTGTTCTTTGCTTGCCATTATATTAATATCACCGGTTTCAATTTTGGTTTGAAAGAAAAGGGATTAAGGGATGATGATGATGATGATGACAAAATGAAAATACTGAATGAATTAAAATAATGAAAAAAAAAAGAGAAGGAAGAAGAACAAAATAACTTTATAGTATGGAGAAAATGAAATAAAACAGTATTAAAAAGAAAAAAAAAAAGGAAAATGCATTCTTTCGGATGTCATGTAAAATGACTCTCACATTAAAGAATACATTGCACAATATCTACAATAAAATAGGATCGCCGGTAATATTTGATAGAATTAAGGGATGTATATATATATGTATATTGTAAATAAGATTTTTAAAAAAAAACAACCGGTCATTTTACACCTGTTGATTGTACATATCTTAAGAAAAAAATGAAGAAGAAAATAAATACTTTTTACTGTTTTTGATTTGTTTTTAAATAATTAAAATTTAATGAAAATACTTACCGACAATCGGTCTTTTAAGCACCGTACGTAAAATTGATGTTGATGTATCATGAGAATGTAATTGATGATTATTATTAGGAAAAAACGATGATAATTGTTGTTGATCATCGATTATTCCATGATGATGATGTACAAGAGTTGAAAAATCATCATCATCATCATCATCATCATCATCAATAGCATCATCAGTATTTAATTGAAGTAATGTTTCAATATCTGGATGATGTGGATGTGAAAGATGTTGATGATGATGACTATAAAGTGTAAGTGTTCCATTCGATGTCGGATGAAGATAACCAGTAGATGATGAAGATTTATGTGTATGTGTATAGTTCGAAGAAGATGAACCGGACGAAGATGACGTTAGAAGATTATTATTTGTCGTTAATGTTGGAGGTGAAAGTGATGCTGATGATGAATGTGATGATGTCGAATGAACACGTAAATATATATGTTCATCATTCGGATCAATTTGTTGTTGTTGTTGTTGTTGTTGTTGTAATGAATATGTTCCTGGATTATTTGTATGATATGTATCTATTGGAAGTGTACATTGATTAGAATGATGATCATTAAGCACCGGTTGTTGATGATAATATCTATTTGTTGAACCGGTATCATAATTCGATCCATGATGATGTTGATAAAGTGTATGTGAATGATGAGGATGAAAATGATGTGGATGATGATATGAATAATCACCGGTGTTATTATTATTTGATGATGTATTACTAACATAATTAGTTGATACATCATTATATGGATATGTCGATTGAATACATGCTGTTGAATTACCACTACTATTCGTTGTTGGAGTATTTACTGATGCTGAATAAAGTTCTTGTTCATATAAATGATTAGCAGCATTATCTGTTTCTAACTGAGAAGTCCATTGTTGACTTTCATAAACTGATGCTGTTGACATATCAGGAGGTTGAACTTGTTGAGAAATTGAATTCTGATGTTGTTGTTGTTGCTGTTGCTGTTGTTGTTCTAGTCGTTGTGTTACATTTAATGCTCGAGATGCTTTTGTTGAACGAGGTGTACGAAGACGTTTTGGTGTTGTTGTTGTTGTTGATGTTAAAGGAGATGATTTTGTACCTTGACCTAAACGACGTCGTGGTTGTTTTATACCAGTTGATGATGATGCAGTGTTACCACTTGTACTTTTATCATCTGGATTAATCATCCACCAAGATGATTTACCAGTGCCTTCACTTTGTACACGTTTAAATCGATTATGTAATGATAAATTATGACGAATGGAATTCTTAAAAAAAATATTATTAGAATGAATATTTTGTTTTTTTTTTTTGAAAAAATATAATAGAATTGAAAATACGAAAATAAAAAAAATAAATGTTCAAAATTAAAATAAAGATTATTACCTTCCAACCAGCGCTACTAATTCTATCAACTTTATTACGAAAAAATGGAACATATTTTATCATCCAATCATAGATTTCTGACAATGTTAAACGTTGTTCAG
Organism: Macrotrachela quadricornifera; assembly: GCA_022393335.1. Taxonomy (NCBI): domain Eukaryota; kingdom Metazoa; phylum Rotifera; class Eurotatoria; order Philodinida; family Philodinidae; genus Macrotrachela; species Macrotrachela quadricornifera. The sequence goes on along the minus strand of JAJEKB010022018.1, from coordinate 33,448 downwards.
CACTAGTTGTAATAGCTTTACTGATTAATTCAGCATAACTTAAATTTCCCCATGCATTTTTTCGTGTTCCACTACCATTTTTTTTTGTTAAACCTAATTCATATTCGACATGTTGAGCTAATTGTGGATCGAAATCGGTTAGAGTAGCTGTAGCGGTAACGGCGGGTACAGATGCTGTTGTCGATGTGGTCGTAATCGCAGCTGTCGATGATGAAGTTTTAGGTGATAGTGAAGATGAACAAACGGATGATGAACGTGACGATTCGCTATGTTGTTGAGAATGATGATGGTATTGATGAGAATCAGACTGATGTTGTTTAACCATCGAATTATTAGTGCCGTCAGTTATATCGTTAAGTAAATCATACGATGACAAGACACCAGATGGACCGTTGTGCATCATCATTCGGTGTTAATGGTTGCATCGGAGAAGTGCTCGTTAGATTAAAAGAAAGACGACGACAATGAATAAAAAAAGAGAATCGTTTTCTAGAACATACAGCTGATGATTGACTTCAATTGAGAAGAGAAAGACAGAGAGATGAAGAGAGAGAGAGAGAGGGAGAGAGAGGGAAAGAGAAACAGACAGAGAACACACAGGGGAAAAGTTCCTTCATCATCATCATCATCTTCTTCTCATTCTCGTTTTGTGCGCAGCCGGAACCCACGAACGCCCACAGTGGCATCGAGAGCGCACGAGCGAGCCGTTCAAGGACGTGATTAGTGCACGCGCCTTGCCGTTTCTCTCTCTTTCTCGTTCCCCACCACCCTCTTCCCTTGGCCCGGTTTTTTTTCTATCGAGAAGTAAAAAAAAATCGTTCTTCTCTTTTTTTTCTCTATACTGGATAGATGCATCGCATCGCACAACGTTTTGCCTTTTTTTCCTCGTTTTTTTTCTTCTTCTTTTTTTCCAGTCACTCGCGTATTGCACGGCAGAACACACAGCGTCAGAAAGACGAGGGGCAACCCACTAAATACATACGAAGAGAAAAGAAGAGAGATTGCACAAGCTTGTCTACTCTTCATAATCACATATAGAATATGTGAGAGGGCGTGTAGTAATATTCAAAATATTTCGTTCGTTCGTTTGTTCGTTCGTTTGTCTGTTCTTTCATTTAATGTTCTGTTCTTTCTTCTTTTCTGTTTCTTTTTTTGATCTTCGTAATATGCATGCATGGAGACTGACACACGAGGCACTCTATTACACACGGCAGCAGCCAAGGAAAGACAAGGAGGTATCCAACGCATTTATAGAAGCACACTCGCGTAGACTGACACGGACGTCCGGGGCTGTGCAAACCTTCGTTTTCTCTGTTCTTTCTCTTTTTCCTATCTTGCCGATCATATAGCGGCGGCACGCGTCGCACAATGTCGACTAACATGTATAGCAAAAAAATCAGTGCGACAGAAGTAGTATGAGTGTTTCTGCCGCTGGTGATGATGGAGGATTGTTAATGGGATGAAACAACGACAGGAGAAAGCGAGATTCTCCTCCATTGTTCTTTTCTTTTTCTGTTAGAATAGCAAAGTAGCACACTAATATGTGACACCTTTCAACAGACATCAGCAGCTGCAAAGCATGCAACAAAAGAAATAGACGATGAGGTGAAGTATGTTGATACTAGTTCTTGTTTCATTGTCCTTGAAACATCGAATTGACAGATCTAACTAACAAAGAGAAGAAAAAAGTGAAAGAAAGAAGATACAATACTTCTTGTTACATACAAAAGAAAAAAAAAAAAAAAAAAGGTGTCCAACATTGGTGAAAAAAAAAGAAAGAAAGAAGATTAACATCGATGTAACATAATTAGAAATAAAAACCGTCGAAGACAGGAAAGAACGTGAAGAAGAAATATCATATCGCATCTTGTTTTCTCTCTCTCTCTGTGTCTCTGTCTCTGTCTCCTTCGTACTACTTTGTTCCCAACATACAGGTGTATGTGCTTCTCTGACTTGCACGAAATCAAATTACAACCGTCTATTTTCCTGGAGACACCGAGTGCGAGGTAAAGAAAGAAAGAGAAAGACAGAGAGAGAGAGAGAGAGTAAGAAAAAAGCATGATGACGAAATGTGTACACAAAATAGCGAAAAAAAATGTAATAACGACATGGATGATGATCATAATCTTCTCTTTTCAATATACGAACAAAAGTTTTAGTAGGTCAACATGTTCTTTTCTATTGAATTTGACGAACAATTATACTAAAATATTAAATACATAATTATTTCTATTAAAAATATATTTAAAAAAAAAATACCAGTTTTAAAATGTATATCAATAAGAAGTGTACTCATATCTAATCGTTCATTAAATTTATCATATAATTGTACAGATCGAATACCTTTAAAAATACATATCAAATATATTATTTTGTTATATAATATTAAATATGAAAAAGATAAACCTGCTCTTAATGATGATAATGGGATGGCTGATTGTCCACAAAATTCTTGATTATCAGTCCATACTTCAAAATATAAAAGATCAACATCACTTTCATATGATTGAAGACGATTATATGTTTGAAATTGATCATGATGTTTTGACATTTGTTTTGAATCCCAAATACCACATGGACCATTAATTATTGCTAGTTTTTAATTAAATATTTTATTAATAAAACAAAGACAAAAAAAAAGAAAGTAATATTCTACTTGAACATATTTGATTTTCAGCAGGTTTTTGTTTATTAAAAATTGTTGTTTTAACTTGAACTTTTGATATACTCTTTGCTTGATTTGTACGTAAATGTCTAACAGCTACAACACGAAGTTTTAAAAACATTGATGTCGTATCAATACTTGGCATAGTTGGATCAAATGAACGTATATAATTTGGCATAAGAATATAACCACAACTAGAGAAAAAAGATAAATTTTATAAATTATTTTCATTGAGAATTAGATCATACCCGCCATTAGCTGCAAATCGACCAGCATTGATATGCATTGGACGATCTATATATAATAGAAATGATTAGAAAAAAAACAAAATCTTTTGAATTAATACAAACCAGGCATTTGAAAATTGAGTGCTACCATTTGACAACCAGTTAACCAGTATAAAATAGGTTCAAAATTAAATGAATTCCATGATCTTCTTGAAAAATCTGGATAGATACGTGTAAAATGTTTCTGATTAAAACTATACGAAGAAAAAATATGCTAATTTTCATATCCAACTAATCATTCAATTTACAAAGTTTTTTTTTTTGAAGAATTACTTTAGATATCAAAATGTTTCATTCTAACCTTATTTGATAGTGAATTTTATATCCTATATTTCTACAATCTTTTCAAGATTTTTCATGTTTTTCTTCAAAAGGTAAAGGTCATGAGCTGACATTGATTGGTTTTTTCTACTATTTTCAATCTAAAATATAGAGTTTACAGTCAGAAGAAACCTTCGTAGATATATATATTTAAATGGTACAGATAAAAGCTGAATATGAAGATACAAAAGTGGTTTTTTTAAACACATGCTTGAATAATATTTATTTATAGATATTTGTATGCATCATCGATTACATTCTTTCGTTTATATTATGATCTTTGAATTTTTTCTTTTGATAATATTTTAAACTAATTCAATAGTATTAAAATCAGGACTATGACCTGATTATTGATATACTTCAATAATATGTTCTTTATTTAGTAGTGTCTCCAATGAAGCGTATAATGACTCATGCATACATAATATTCAATCATGTATGACAAAAATTTCGATTGTATATTAATGTTCAGCTTTTATCTATACTGTTTATATACATTTATCAAAAATTGTTTTCTGATCATAAACTCGATATTTTAAATTGAATAGACATTTTGTGGTTAATAATTTAGATCAATTGTGAAAAATTGATTTTCGTTTAATATAATTTTCGATGAATTTTTATTGAAAATATTTTTTTTTGCTTTTTTTAGATAATTATATTCAAATTATAGTCTAGGTGATTAATTCTTTCTTTAGAATTGTTTATTTAAATCACATAATATTAATTATGTCTTTATAATAGAGATCGAATACTATATACATATCTGTTCTGTTTTTTTTTTGTGGCAATTGTATCAGCTATGTATTTATTTTGATATATTACTGAAAAAAAAAAAGAAGAAGAGAAGTCTAATAATATCAAGATTCGATGATCAGGAAGCTTATGAGATCGTTTTACTTCTTCTACTTCATCAGCTATCATTCAAAAAGGAAATGCAATCTTATTGGCTTCATAGTCATTAAACTTGATACCATTAGGTTTCATATTTTCAGTAATATATCAACACAATTGTATAGAAATGATAGTATAAGATCTAGCTGATATAATTGACTTATTCTTTTGAATTTCTATAATATTCGAGTTGTTCTATACAAGTATAGAATAGAATTAAAATTAATTTTATGTTATTTAAATATATGATTTAAAAGAAAAGAATAATCTGATATATTAAATATGAAAACATACAGAATCATTGATTGAATATTTGAACAAAATGTTGCAGCTTTGACAAAATTAAGTGAAATCATATCTTTATATGATCCTATTTTATCTAAATAAATATATATATATATTATTTTTTTTTTTAATATATAATTAAAATTACTTAGAAGATCTTGTGATTTATTAATATTAAGTTCTTTTAATTTAACTGTTTGACAATAAATAATTAATTTATGAAATTCCCTTAAATACATTTGTGTTTGATCATGTATTGTTGAATGATTCATTAATTTAATATTATTTATTCCCATAGTATTTGTATTATTTAAATTTTCATCATCTTTTCGAATAGTTGATAATGATGGTGATGATTTCGAACAAATTCTTGTTTGAAATTTTTCCCAATCTTTTAATGTATTAAATTTAAATAAATATCCTTCAAGACTTTTTTTATCTTCTTCATAAATACAAAATTGAATTTGATAAGTATAATCATCTTTATTCATATCTGTTTTAAGTATTCGAAGTGTATCAATTTTTAATGATATATTATGATTTAATTGTCTATATGTTGTTATATCTATTCCTTGAGATTTATATTGACGTCGTTCATTAAGAAAATCTGAATAAGATTTAGCTGGTTTTTGTAAAGTTAATTTTTGAAATATTGGTTTTCGAGAAAAATAATTAACAAGTTCAATTAAACTTGTAAATGTTAATGACATTAACATTAAATCTGAACCATCACGATAAATAGGTGAATGACGTGTTGAACCATTTGTATAAACTGATATTGTATAATCTTGACGTGCACGATTTGATGATTCTCGAATAAGAAATGTCATTTCTTCACCAATCTTTTTTTTTTTTTCAAAAACAAAAATTAATTTTATTTTTATTTTTATTTATTTAAACTTACACCAGATAATAATTCTTCAGCTTGTTCTCTTGATAAATTTGGTTGATACCATGGTTGTCGTTCAAGTTCTTGTCGACATGTTGTACGTGGTAATGATTTTCCTAAACGATATAAAATTGTTTCTGTTGAATTTTGAATAACTTGAGCAAAATCATATGTTTGATAATGAGCAACAAGATCTGGTATTGATTCAAATTTTTTTTGTGATAATGCATAAAAACGTTTACCATCTGAATTTTTTATTTCTTTTATTTCAATACTTTTAACATCAAAATTTGATGCACTAAAATATAAATAAAAAATATTTATTTCGTATAAAAAAATAAATAAAAAATTCTTTACAGAAATGAAACACAATAACAATTTTTATTAAGACTTTTTCGTATTAAAAATGTTCCAATTTCATAACCAGCATTTGATAATAAAAGACGTGCTGCATCTTGATGTGACATTATTCTATGATACCATATTTGTGTTAATTCATCATTTAAAAAATTCTTTTAATAAAAATAAGATTTATTTTATTAGGAATTTATGAATATTTGCTTTTTTTGCTTACTAACTTCTTTACTTTCATCATCATCACTACTATCATCATCTGAATTTTCACCTTTATTTGCTTCATCATCTTTAGATAAATATAAATCATTTTCTGCAATTGAATAATTATAATGAAACCATCTCTAGAAAATTATTTTAAATTAATATATATTATTCGAATTGAAGATATTAAAAAAAACTGAATGATATTTTCTACTTATTAATTGAAAACATGTTAATTTCCTCTTATATAGTGTATATTGTTTCTTTAATAGTAGTTCAAAGATGAACTCCGGAAACAATTTATATAAATTAATTCAGATGAAAAAAAGATCATACTTTTTTAGCAAAATCATGTAATTGAATACGACCTTCAAGATCAAGTGATGGAATATCTTGTTGTTCTTCAATATCAACACTTGTTTGTGATATTACTGGTGATGTATTATTAAATTTTGAATCCTATTAAAATAAAAAAATAAGAAAATTTTTATTATATATATAATAAAATCTTATTAAATCTAAAAGCAATTTAATTTATTTTATAGCAGCATACTACCTTTAAAATAATTTTTCTTTTTAACTGATTAGGAGAAGGAAGACAAGTTTCATTTGATGATACAGGTGACTGAAGAAGATATTCTACTCAAGAGAATTTTATTTAACATATATTTATATAAATATTTAATTAATTCCTTTTGTTTTTTTTTTAAATAAAGATTTGATTCTTACCACCAAATATTTCTTTAAACATTCGAGACATTTTAAAACGTTGTTCAGGTGAACAATGATTTTCAATTGAAATTATTACTGGATATCTAATAAATAATAAATTCAAAAAACAAAAAGAGAAAATAAAAAGATAAAATCATACTCGCTAGTAATAAAAGCATAATCATTAATAGCTTGAAGAACATCACGTAATGGTATTGGTTTAATACGAGTATTTTTATGTGTTATTTCTGGTTCTAAACTATTTCGACTATCCATTACATCAACTTTAAAATGATAATATTTAAAAACAAAAAATTCTTTTATTTCTATTACTTTCAATACATCGACATCCTTTTAATAAAGCTTGAATATAACAATGAACAGAAGCTGGATTAAATATTTGAGTTTTAGCTAAATATCTATAAAAATAATTTTAACAAAAAATCAATATAAAATAATTCTATTTACGTATTATGACTTGATGATATCCAATAATGATTTAATGGTTGATCCATATCTTGAATAATTTTTAAATGAGATATTGGATCAAATGCTGAATTAGCATCAGACCATAAATAATTCATACACTAGAGAAAAAAAACAAACAAAATTATATTTAAAAAAAGATCTTGTTTTTGTTTTTTCTAACTTGTTCAAAAGTAATATTTGTTTGATCAGAATTTAATCGAAAATATTTTCTAATACTATCTAATTCATTATGTATTAAACTATTATCATTATTAGTAATACGTGATGCAAATTTTTCAGGTAAAATTAACCTAAATTAATAAATAAATAAGTAAAAATAAAAAATTTAAAATGAAATACTTGTCTTCTATTAAATCCGACATAAGATTTTTAATATGACTCTTAAAAATTAAAAGAAAATTTAATAAATGTTTTTTTTTTTTTTCTATTTTACTTCTTGTTGTTTATCAATAAAATGATTATATACAGTTTTAAATACTGAATCAGTTATTTCATTTGATTGACGAAATATTTCATTTTTTTTAATTATTTTTTCAACATTAGTTTTTTCTCCAACAAGACCAATATGAGAATTAAGCCAACCATTTATTGAATCTAATGTTAAACCTCCAGATGATCGTTTTAATTTTTCATATTCTCGTAAAAGCCATCTAATAAAAAGAACAAAAATTTTACATAGGATGATCACAAAATTCTATCACTTTCTTATATCTATATAGAAAAACGACATTCTATTCACTTTTCTATATCCCACGATCGAGATAGTTGTTGTGGTATTATATGGAAAGTTTCATTCCTCTAAACAACTCCTAGGATGTCATTTTGAAGTAAAGAATAGATAAAAAAATTTACTTCCGGGTTAATGATGAAAATTCACTAGACTTTTAACTGTTTGGCGCATTTCTAAGCGATGAAGAGATTTTATGTGATACTGTTAGCGACTACCAGTCTAAGATCTTCCATCGCAATAATAAATAAAAATAGTTGTTAAAACTGGGTTTGGTGATTTCTTGAGGAGTAGGCAAAACTATCTAGATTAATTAGAAATATTTAAATTCAGTGATAAAGACGTTATCGATTGCTTTACTTTAAAAAGATATCTTAGGAGTTGGTTGGAAGGATGAAACTTTCCATATAATATCACCACAACTACCTCGATTATATGATATAGAAAGATGGATGGAATGTTGTTTCTTTATACAGATATAAGAATGTGACAGAACTTTTTAATTAGCCTATGTATATTTAAAAAATACAAAATTTTTATTATTACCGAGTTCGTTTGGCTGATTCATTCAAATTTTTTGCTTCATGAATAACTGCATAAAGTGCATTAACCCACTTATTAAATTCATCTTCTAAGAAAGAAAAAAAACCATACATATATATTTATAAAAAAATAAAAATATACCGCGTTTCATTAATTGAAAACAAATACTTTTATAAAGATATTCTGAACGAGGATGATCAGTACAATAATATATTTCTAATTGTTTTCCTTGAGAATCATGTTGACCATTTTGACGAAATTGATTTGAATCAGAAGCTGAACGACCAATAGTACCAGTATTACCACCACTTCCTCGTTGAATATATTGAATACGTTCAAGATAAACTAATATTTATTGAAAAAAACTAATATTCAAATATAAAACAAAAGGTAACTTACTAACGATTTGTACATCAACAGTATGTGATGAACGTGTACTTAATGTACTTGAAGAATCCGAAATACTTAATGTTGAACTAGATGTAGAAGCAGATGTACGTTGATGAACTGGATAATTATATATAAGTAAATGTTGTCGTCGATCACAATAAACAAATGTTGATGGTCTATGAAAAACATCAGCTTTTTCTTGAACTATCATCCATGGTTGATCATCTTCAATCATTATTATCTAAAAGAATATTTTTATATTTATACGATATTCAAAATAGTTAGTTAATCGATGAAAAACATTCAATAAAATCGAATGAATTTTGTTAAATAAATCACTTATAGAAATTTCTTTAATGAGATTAAGAATTATTTATTTATATTATTCCTGTGAAAAAAAAAGGAACTAACAATCTAGTTGATTAAATCATAACGAAGATACTGAAGTTTTTTATTTGATTAACTAACCTTTGAACCATTTTGTTATTTATAATAAAAAAATAAAATATCATTCATGTATCAAAATAAAGACTAGACATAAAAAACCAAAACTTAATTAAGATTTCCTATACGATAACAAAAAAAAAAGAAGGTATGATGTTATCTATCAAATCATATAAATACTTCAATATAGAACATGATATATTTCAATAATTAATAAAAAATCATGAGCCATAAATATAATATATTTATAAAAATCTAAAAATAATATCATAATTATTCTCAAAAATCCAATAAAATAATCTTTCATATTTATCAATATCTTCATTCATTAGAGCATATATTATAGATACTCAGAAAAATTTATCTTTTTTTTTTTCATCTAAAATCGTCTATAAAGTTTACTGAAAAATCGATATATTCATATCTCATTTTATCAATACCAAATATATGTCTACATATTTTTTTTTTCATATAAAATCTTTCTATATGTATGAAAAACTTCTACATATCGTTTTAAAAAAAAATGAAAAGAATAGAAGAGAGAGAAGATACAAAGTCAGATAAAGGGTTATATTATCTATGATAATTAAATAAATGTAAATCCCACACCAAATTGAAAACCTTTGATCACTCTAAAAGAACAAAAAATTTTTTTTGTAATAATATTAAAATCATATATATATATAAAATAAACAAACCGATCATGTACTTGTGTCCATAATGGAAGAGTATAATTAAGTTCAAGTCGAGCTACATTCATTAAATTTAAAACAACACCAAGACCACATGATAATCGTGTTGTATTAACTACTTGAGAAAGAAATGTTTGTCTTGAATCTTAACAAAAAATAAATTATTTTCATAGAAAAAAAGATTAAATATTTACTAATAGATTGTATATTAAATACATTTCCAGCATTAAGAAAATAATGTAAACGAACATAAGACATTAAATTTTCACGATGATAAAGAAAAGGAAGAGGTGTGTATAGATGAAGACCTGTTGCCCAATAACAATCTCCACCTAAAGCTGCTCCTAAATAATAAACAAAGATTTTTTTTTTCTTCTTATAATTCTAAAAAAACGTTTTATTTCTAAACCTTCACTATGTGGTCCAGCTCCATGATAATCAAAACCACGAATATTCAATGGTCCACCAAGAAAAAATCGATCATTAATTTTAATTGTTTGATTTCTTCCTTGTAATAATGGCCAAATAGCACCAGCTGATAAACAACATTGAACAATTGATTTTAATGGTAAAGAAAAATTAACTTGATGTTGTGTTGACCATTTAACAAATTGACTATCACCACCAAGGCCAGCTAATTCAAGTGAACTTTGAGAATAAGAACCACGTTGTGCAATTACAGGATGATCTCGATTATCAATTGTTGCTGTATACTAAAGAAAAATTTTTAATTTATAAAGATAAAAATTTTTGTTTTATAAAACAAACTTTTAATGAAGATTTTAATGAATGACCAGAATCTTTTCGTACATCAAGAGATGTTGCTGGATTAGCAGCTAATACTGAACGCCATACACCTTCCCAAGTAAAACTATGAACAGCATTAGGAACTATTCCAAGAGGAATCTTTATATATAAAATAAAATAAAAACAATTAATTAATTAATTAATTAATTATTTCTTTAGTATTTATTTACATTATAAGATATATTTATTCCATGATCATCTTGTTTAAAAGAACTCCATGTATTATCAAAATAACTTCGAAATAAAGATATTGAAAATCTAAAAAAAATAAATTCTGTCTTGTTTTTTTCTTCTTTTTGATTAATTACTGTTTATTTGGATCAAGTTTTGTTGGCATTGAATAAAATATTCGTCCTTCTGTATTACCACGATTACTATATGAATAATCAACACCTAATTTTTCTCCACGACCAAATAAATTTGGTGAAGAAAAATTCGTACACTAAAATTATTTTAAATTAATTAAATAGTTTTTATATGAGAAAAAAAATTCTTTCAAATATTTAAACTTACAAGTGAACCTTCATTTTGTCCAACAGCTGTATTCATTCCTCCAGATATTGGTCGATATTCTTTTGTTACATATGTTATATCATAACTATTTTCAACTTTTGAATCTAAATATATATGAAATAGAAATTTTTAAGAAAATAAATTTATTTTTCTCTTTTAATTCTATTATATAACCTTGCGCTTTATCAATAATAGCTACAACTTCTCGAAAACATCCAAGTTGTAAAAGTTTTGAACGTAATTGTTCAACATTAAGAAGTAATGATTCAAATGTATTTGATGAAAATATAGTTGTAACTTGTTGACGTATATAATCATCTTTTGTTCGTTGAATACCATTTACATTAACACGTGCACAAAAAGCCTTTAAATATTGAATAGAAAAATCACAAAAAATATTTTTTATTTTAAATTAATATATATCTTTCTTACTGGTACATGATCTAAATTGACTTGTTGAAAATTCATTGTCAATCTACAAAATAAAATAATTATTTAATAAAAAGAAAAACCACATTTGTAAACTTTGGTTAATGTTAGAAGAGCAGTCAACAACAAAAAAAATATTATACAATTGGTATATATAACAAAAATGATTCATTAGAAAAAACTACTTTTGCCTGTAAATGAGTGACATCTGTTAAATAAAAATCTAGAAAATATTTATTATGATCTTCAGAAATTCATGGAAATCTTTGTTATTATCTCTTCTAGTCGAACTTCTCATAGCATATACATCAAAGACATGAACATCTTGAGCAAGACATGACACATTTTGACATGTTCTATCACGCGCTTGAATTCTTATCCAAGCATTTCTATTATCAAAGAACTGTTATCGGTCTTTTTTGGTCAAAATGATTCAATTCTTAATAAAAAAATCATAGTTATATTTTCTTGAGTTAAGTACATGAGTGACTTTTAACTCATGCAAACAATCAAGTGGTTGTCTTGACTTAAGAAAGTCATGCGCTTTGAACACATCTTGAGGTATGTGCAAGCCACGAGTAAAAAAGAAAAAGTTTGTCTAACAATGGAGGTGTATGACCTGTTGAGCAAAAAGGTTAAACATATTAGAATCAAAAAAATATAAGAAGAGTTAGCAGCAGATTCGAATATTTATTCCTAATATTCGCTCCTAGACTTGTGATGGGTTTCTAATCGATTGTGCTGAATGGAGAAATAAATTCAAAGAGGATCATTGGACAAAAAGTGTAATTTTAGGATCAAATATTAACACATTCAGCCCGATTCAGTTTCCATAAAATGGTAGAAAAAGGTGGCATGTGAATTGATATTTGTATCCGCAGTAGTTAATAGTTATTTGATTTACAAGGAAAACTATGGCGCAAGCGACATGACCATTCTGCAGCTTCGGGAAAGTCTTGTGCGATCTGTACTCCTTGGTGCGTCATTCGAGAAACTGAAACCTGGTCCGAGACAACAATCAGCAAGTCGTTCGAAGCGCAAACTCGCTGATCACAAGCTCAAAGAAAAGAATGGATCTGCTCGTGATGTACGAAGACGCTGTACTGGCTGCTATGAGAAAATTAGGCAACAACAATCAAGAGAGGCAAGTGCAACCGCAGCGAAGAGAATAAAAACTTTCTGTGGTGATTGTGATAAATACTTTTGTCTTGATTGTTTCAATGAGAAGCATTACTCAAAATAATAAAGGATTCGAGTACTGAACAAGACGGAGTGGATGAGGAAATATATGACATCCACTACATAGGAAAAAAGAAGGAAAAGAAAATGTTTTTTGTTATTTTCCTTATAAATATGGCGTGAGCCACCGGTGGCTCACATCGGGCTGAATGTGTTAAAGTTGTTAGTCGTTTCTTCTTGGTTTCATTTTGTCTAAAGAGTTTAAGTATTAGTGATGTACCTAAATAATTCAGTGTATTACGAATAAATATGTGAATTAACTGTTTGAGGTCAGATTATCATAAGAAATTTACAACAGCACATTTTCTATACGAGTATGCTAACGAATCAAAAATATATGATAATATTTACTATCCTTGACATAACGGTGTACTCAAATAGTATTGCATGTATTTTGTATTACTCAAACTTACCAATTGGCACAGTTTGATAAGCACAAAAATTCCACAAATGCATTGTTTATTTTTAGTTCTCGAAAAATAAGACACATTCATACAGTGCGAAATGTTATACATAAATAATTAAATGTGGCTTATCGTACAAGCAATAAAAACAGGTGCCATGTTAGTTGTTCCGAATTCACCGAATCTTATTGAAAGAAAAAAAAATCAAATCGAGCAGATCAATTCGACACGGCGGCCTTTTTAGATAGAAATGTTAAAAAAATGAATGAAGTAATAATATTGTAGAATATGATACTCACTGTACGTGCATTTCGATTTAAGTGGAAAATTTTGCATTGGTTTTATAAGTTTAAAAACAATTTCATCCATAGTATTTCTAAGATCATATCCACCGTTTTTCTTTTTCTTTTTTAGAAGGTTCTTTTCAGTAAACTAGTACGGACAAGAGATAGTCCATCCATCATTTTCAACAATTTGAAACGTATGACGAAAAAATGTGTATGCTTCAAAAGTATTATTTTAGGAAAGATTACGAAATTTATCAGTACCAGATTTATATGCATGATAAAGAACAAATAAGCCAATATCGATCGAACAGGTGTGAAATATAGAATAATATTCGCTAGTATACAACGTTTTTTTTTATTTCATATGGTGATCACGTGAGTGTTAGATTACCAATTGTAGTTGTGTGATAATCTTTATCTGATCTAAAATGACATTTTTTTATGTCCGCGTTTTCGAAGGTGAACAATCACCGTCAGATGAAGAATGCAAGAGTTTTGGCGAAAATGCTCGAGACAAGTTGTTAATACAACAAACCAAATCTTAAAGATCGCTTGCTTTTGTGATAAATTGTCCGATACTATATTCCTCATCACTATCGTATCTAGCATTTTTTCGATCATAGATATCGGCAAGTGCTAATAATTCAGTGAAAATGTTTTGAGAGGATTCCGAAGGTTTATTTGGTGAAACATTAAGATTGATTAATGAAGATGATGGTGAAATTTCTCGAAAATGACAAATATCTTCTTTTTGCTTCTTAAATAAATTCGATGACATGACAAAAAATTCAGATGAATGATCATTAAAGGAATTGTTTGAGATATCGGACAGTGGATCATTAAAAATAAACAATATTAGTATTAAAATTTTTATTCTATTTTGATATTTGAAAGGGAATGATTTCGAACAAAAGTAAATAATTGATATGAATTAACAAATAACAAGATAATTCTAGAAGATGATTCAATTATTGAAAGTACTAATAAATAATTTCGCCTCATTGAAATTGAAAATATTTCATCAAATCTAAACAAGAAAATATCTACAATTTTTAAGAGTTTATGAACTCTTTCAAAGTTTTTCAAAACCTCTTGAAATCTTTTAAAGTTCTGAAATTAGTTATTTTTCTATTGATTTAAATTGTTTTTCACATAGAAGTTAGTGTTGCATTACCGCGTTCGTTTGATAGATGCACGAGCAAGTTTGTATGAGAAGAATAGAAGCATGAGGTATCACTTTCCTGTTTCTATGATATTAATTGATAAAAATAATTGAATGTAGCATAAATAGTCGAGATACAGAATCTACTGTAAAAAACGAAAAAATTTTTCAAGGTTTGATAGTTTACAAATTCAGAAATTTCGACAATCACGAGTTCTTACATACGGGAAGATTCTGCATTTCTGTATATTAATGAAATACCTTTCAGATTATAAACACTACATTTTGAATATTGTTGAGTTAACTAACGTTGATTATCCATGTTTATCACTTCGAGATTTACCATTAACTATTTTTAACTCTTCAACTCTGACAAAATTATATATTGAAGTGAATAGTTTTGAAAATTATCTTTCTTTACTTAATTAGATTGTATCTCCTTTTATGTCATATCTTGAAGAATTAACCTTGTATATTTAGATTAATGATCGCACTCATCTTTATAATGAAATTTTTATTCATATGTCACGATTTCATACTTTTATCTTTTATATAAGTACTCGCATTATCATTAATAATTTATATTATCGAATATGAAAATACTTGTAAATCCTTATGCTATGTCATCTCACTTCAATTTGCATTTAATTATCTTAAAAGAATTGATAATCATTTTCCAAATAATATATTCAATAATGTTATTTATTTATGAATATGTGATACCATACCATTTAAATACAAATTTCTTTTTTCAAATCCCTCAAGCTTGTCTATTTCTAAGAAAGTTTTGATGATAATGAATATTACATCACAATCAAATCTAGATGAATTAGGTTTGATGTATAATAATAATGAAAGTATGAATTGTTCTTAACATGTATCAAACGAAATATTCGAATATTCAAATATTTCAAGCTGAAAAAAACAATTTTATTAAAGAAAAAATAATGGCATACTTTATTCTTTAGGTCTGCAAATTTTGTGAAGTAAAACGAAGTCTTTGAGCCAAAAAATTTTTTAATCCCTTCGTAATACTTGAAAATGATTGTACTTTGGACTATTCATCAATTATTCTTTTATCAGTCTGAAATATATTTTTTCTTAAACAACTTAATGAGTTTTATTCAATTATCCTGAAAAAGAAAAATAAATTCTTTTAAAATTTTCAATTAAAACCATTCTACATGTATTTGAATTACCTTTTACGATAAAAATATTTTTATTATAAGTTGATAAACTAATTGACCTATTCTTAAAATTTCTATTTAGATATTTTATCAATATTTTTTGTTTTCATGAGTCCATATTTTGTTAAAATAAATGAGAGAAAAAGATCAGGTGAATAAATAGTATGTATTTATTTTTAAATATACCCATTAGAATAAAACGAAAATATTTATCAAAATATGGCGAAAAGTTTCAAAACTAAATAAGATAAAATTTTGTATCATGAGAAAAAAATGAGGTATAAAATGCAATGATTTTGCCATTAACTACATAGTCTAAAATTTTATTCACAATGAAGATAATCGTTTCTTTATTTCTTTCAACTTTACTTTTAATAACGATCGTCAGTAAGTATTTTCAATTAATACTATGATATTTTTTATTGATATACATATATATATATTAGATGCATTTAACGGTCAAGCTACATATTATGATCCAGGTGTTGGTTATTCTGCATGTGGCACACGTCATGGAACTAATGAACTTGTAGCTGCTCTCAATGCTCCTCAATTTGATCCTCATACACCTAATGGAAATCCAAATAGAAATACATTATGTAATCGTATGGCTTTAGTTTATGGACCACGAGGAACAGTAACCATTAAAATTGTAGATAAATGTCCAGGCTGTCGAAATGTATGTTATATTATTATATAAAAAATAATTTTATTTCATTTATGATTTTATAGGGAGATTTGGATCTTTCACCAGAAGCCTTTAGACGAATCAATGGTGGTTCACTCGATGCTGGACGTGTTAATATTAATTGGCAATGGGTCTAAATATATTTTAAACATTATTATAATAGATTTCCCATAATCCTTCAGTTTTATTTTAAATAATTAATTAAGAATAATAAAATGTATATTCCAGAATATATTTAATAAAACATCTTCAAAGAATTCGTTATTCTTTTTTTCTTATAAAAGAAATATTCAAACTATTCGTTTAATCATCATATATCAAAGTTTAAAATGATTTAAGTTGATAGGTTATTAAATATTGCTTATGATCAGTACGTAAAATACGGATCTTATAATGGCATAGATAAATCCAGGGTTGACCTGTAATAACATATCTACAAAGACATGCCTAGAGAGGCCCTTTATAACCTATATTGTTTTTTTTTTTCATCTATAAAAAAAATCAACTCTTTTGCTTGAGCCATAACGGAGATATTCGCGACTTTCTGATTCAGCCATACATTATGTAAATAATCATAAGTCAACTTCAACAGATTCTGTAAAATATTGAACTCAAAATTGAAAGAATATATTCGATTACTTATATTGTTAAAATCAAATATTTATTTAAATAAAATTTCTCAAATTAACATTTAATTATTTATATTATTTTAAACGTTATACGTAAATGATTTCGATATTTTCATATATAAAATTGTTTTTTTTTCTGCTGTCTTGTTTTAAAATAAAATATGTATATTTATATATATATATAGACGGTATACATAGTAGAATTTGTCTGATAATAAGCAAGACAAACGAAAACAAACTATACATGAGAAAGGAAATAAGAACGAGAAGAAAAGAAAAAAAGAAGGTATTCATTGACGGGCATTAATTATAATGATGAAAAAACAAGAACAACAACATTAATAATAATAATATTAATATGATTTTGACATTCAAAAGATTTTTCAAAGAAATTTTTTTTTAAAAAAAAAGGCAAAATTAAATATTTGGAAAATGTGTAAAATTATCTCCATATGCTAAACGTTTTGTTTGTGGTGAAGGTCTAATAGATGAATCTTGATCAGTTGTTGTTTGTATATTTTGATGTTGTATATTAGTAAAACGTGTTTTTGGTACATTTATTCGTTGATCAGGTTCATGATATATTTCAAGACGACTTGGTCTTAAATAGTCAGTTGGATTAGTTGATGTTCCATGAACATTTGAATATTGTGTACCTGTTATGCCCGTCAAACTTGGAAGAGTTTTCTAAAACAGATAAAAAAAAAATTTTTTTTTGTTTTTCTTTATTTATATATAGGAAATTAATATATGTGGATAGGTGCAAATAGTAAGTGTTGGAGAAAAAAAAAAAACTTGATAAAGTGAAATAAAGCAATTGCAAAAAAATTATTTATTTATTTTTTTTTTTTGAAATATTATTCGTACAAATATTTGGTAAATGGAAATTACGTCCACCACGATCATCGGACGCTGGTGTATTGTTTCCTTCATGATCTTGATTGCGAGAAAGGGATGGAAAATGCTGAAAGAAATTGAGAAATTTTCGTTTCTTTTTTCGTTATTTGTATTTCTTTGTTAATTGTTTTTGTATTTGTATTTTTATTTTTAGAAAAAAAAAGAAGACTTACTCCTTGATTTTGTTGTTTAGTTTGTCCAGCACCGGTAACATAAACATTATTTTGAAGTTTTGTTTGTTGTTGTTGTTGTATTAATTTTTGTTGTTCACGATGTAAAATTTTCATTTGTTCTTTTTTTTCACGTTCAAATTCATTATTAAAACCATCAAAATATTGATGTTGTAAAAGTTGACTACATGTAAAACGTTTATCTGGATCCATAACTAAACAACTCTAGAGAAGAAAAAAAAGACAATGAATTGTCTATTTATGAAAAAAATCAAAATGTACCTTCATAAAATCAAGACTTCGTTCAGAAACATAAGGAAATTTTTGTTCTAATGGTTCGATTATATCAGGTTCGGGTATATGAACATTTTTATAATGTGGATTACTTTTCAATATTGTTATATGTTTATCAATAAGATTGCCTATATAAATAAATAAATTCTTTTTTTTTATATATATATTTTTTTTTTCATTTTTTACCAAGAGTTTTTCGAATTAAATAAAGTTGATCAACATCAGATTTGCCAGGCCATAATCTATATTATAATAAATATATTCAAAATAAAATTCAAGAGATAATAAAATACTTACGGTATACCGGAATAAAGTTCACAAAAAACACAACCAATAGCCCATACATCAACAGCAGTACCATATTGTCGATCACCAACAAGTAATTCTGGTGCACGATACCATCTTGTTGCTAGATTATTAATATATATATATATTTATTTATTTATTTTATTTACTTATAATAACTTACCAACATAATCCGTCATTTCAAGTTGTTGAGCTAAATTTATTTAAATAAAAATATTCTATAAGAAGAAGAAGATGAAATTTAACTTACTCATTAATCGTGCAAAACCAAAATCACATAATTTAATAATATTTTGTTTTGTTATAAGAATATTTTCCGGTTTGACATCAAGAAAAAAATAAATAAAAGAATTTTATTACAAATAAAGAATAAAATATAATCAATAAATATTTTTTACATTTTTTTCTCTCAAATTTTCTTAAATGTTTTATTCTATACCAAAGAATTTTACATTTTGACTATCTTCATGAATATTAGAAATCGAAACAGATTGTAAACTCCTTTAATTTATCTCTCGTATTCTGTGTAATTTTTCACATATTAATATAAATACAAAATCGTGCTAATGAGAAAGTAAGGAAAAAATACTACTCAAAATTAGATATTTAATGACAATACAAATGTAAAGAAGAAAATAATCAGTAACAAATAATTTTTAAAGCGTCAAGCAGTGACTTACAATAGAAAATCATGTATTAATCATTAATATAATTGTCCATATATGGAGCGAATGAAAGGCTTCACTGTTAAAACTAATAGATTTAAAATATGACATACCGATAGCATCGGTAGAACTATGAAAATGTTATATTTAAAATTTGTTAATTCGGTGATGAGGTTCCATCTAATCCAAATATGGTCAACCTTCTTAACTACCAGTATGCAAACTTTAAATTTTAGCTAAACGTATAGAAGAATTGCAGAGATGAATAACCAAGAAATAATTTCTCCTAATATATTATTATTTATAATTGTATTCAATGAGAATTTTAAAAAAGTTTATTTTTCAGCTGGTCTATCTACCAGAGATCGTCACAGGGCACATTTTTTTGCCTTGACCTGTCCTGAGGGCAGGGCAGTACAGGACAGAGCGCCCTGAGGGCATTGAAATTGAATCTCAACTGTAAGATGAGCTCATAACATGATGAATAAATCTAACGGGATAGGTGTTCATTATATATGTTTTGTTCAAGTCATTCCAACAGAATATTATCCGTGCGTAGAAATGATAAATAATTCGTTGAAATTCTACTAGAACGACACTGTTTTTATATGGTTATAAACCTGTTTAGATGTTATGTTAGTCTTTTTACATCATCGAGATTATTTTCAAAATTTTCTGGCCAATTAAGATTATAACTAATTTAAAAAAATAAAAATTGGTAAATAATTTGATTAATGAAACAAAAAATAAGAATCTTATCAATGAAAGAAACCAAAATAATTGATCAAAAGTCACATTATAATTAAGCGAAAATAATGGAATTGTAAATTATTCTTTGTAATAGGAGTAATCATAGGTCTTAATTTTCAGTTTTATTAATATTAAAAGATGAATGATAGTGATTTTTCTGGTTTTATAACAATTAAAATAATAAAGATATATGAAAATAATTAGAGCTTTCGACATATCATATAAAACTAGCAAAATTACTATCATTCATCTTTTCATATAATTCTTTGTAGAAAAAATAATTGATTTTAGTTTTGTATCTTCACTTTTCTTGTACAGATCCAAAGAATAAGCTGGATAACTGCAGAAAAATAAGATATTTACCAAGGAATACAGAGATTCTGACTGATTGAATGCTATCGTCTTCAAGATTTGAAGATTTTAGTCGCCACCTACCGAGAGATTACAATTTATTTTCTATTTACTATAAAAAATTTTGATGTGATAATCGTGGTTGAACTTTCTAGAAGTGGAGAGAGTCGTATTATACGATAATAAATCCGAACGAGTATCGAATCTATGAGTTCTGATAAAACTAATTGAAAGAATAAGTTCACCATTGGTTAATAGAATTTCATCGATAATGGATGCGTTGAAAGAATCCATTTAGCTTCGTAAAAGGATTTCAAACAAACAAATGTGAAAAATTAACAGGGTAAAAAAAATTTGTCCTGTCCTGCCCTGTACTTTTCCTTAGTCGCCCTGCAGGGCAAACAGGACAGGGCAGGCAACAGGGCAGCCCTGTCGCCCTGTCCTGGTGACGGTCTCTACTATCCACTTTAAATGTCTTGACTGATCTGTATCAGACACATAAATTACAACCTTTGTCTGTCCAGGACAGATAGACCTAATGACTTGTTTAAACTTCTGATAGACACAATGATTTATCATATTTTCCAATGAGAGATAACCATCTCAATATGATGAAAGAACCAAGAGATTGAATCAAAAAAACATGAGCCCTACACGTAAATTCCAAATTTGTAGTTTGCTTACGTATCCTAATATTAATACATAATTCTTAAAACTGTTGAACTGTTCGAAAAATATTTGATTTCAAAACAGAACACAATTCGAAGGTGTTATTCTCAAAACAGATCACAATTATTCCTTTTTTAGAACGATACTTCCTGGTTCAAAGTTCAAGTATTCTGTTTTTGGGACAAAACTTCGTTGAGCAACTTAGTCATATCAAGGATTATTTCACAATGTTCATATGTAGATGAAGCTCAAATCTTTTGACTAAACGATTGCTAAGCAATGAGTTTATCAATTCGCGTGATAGCGCCACATTATATAAAACATTTGAAAAATTTCAAGAGAACAAAAATATAAAATTTCATATTCATTAATCTTACCACGGTGAATACACTATTTAAAAAAAACAAAACAATATTATTATTTAATTAATAAATAAATTCTTTTGTTTGTTTGTCTTACATTATGTCGATGACAAAAATCAACGGCATTTAATACTTGATATGTTATTTTTTTAATCATTATTTCAGGTACACTAAAATATAAAAAGAAAAAGAAGATTTCTAACGAAGGAAAAATTCAATAAATAAAATAATACCCATTTCTATGGGATTCAAGTTCATCAAGTACAGTTCTATCACAATATTCAAATACCAAATGAAGTTTATGTTTTCGTTTGGTTTTGAAAACTTCAATGAGATTCACCAGATTTTCATGTTTTAAATGCTTAAAAAAAAAATAAAGTTTTTTTTATTTTTAAAAGATTTTATTTTACTTTTAACATTCGAATTTCTCGCATAGCAATACGTTTAATAGCCGGATCATCATCGGATTCAATAAATTTTTTTATTGCTACTGTTTCATTTGTTTCTTTATTTCGACATTTAAAAACTTGTCCTAAATTACAAATAAAATCATTTTATTATTGTAAAATTTAGAATTTACCATAAGATCCTTCACCAATTTTTTTTATTTTTTCATATTTATCCATAAATAAATTTAAAATTTATTTTAAAAATCTAAAATTATTTTTAATAAAATACAAACAACGAAAAAAAAAAAAATCTTCATTCAACAATAATTTTCTTTTTCTCTTCTTTATCATAAAAATAAAATAAACAGGAGATTTTTATTTAAAAAACTACGTAAGCATATTCTTCCATCATGATTAACATTGTCAATAATACACCTTTATCATGATGAAAAATTTTCTATTTATTCTATATTCAATTTATTAATGCATTATATAATATCATTTTTGATTGGATAAAAAAAAAAGCAAACGTTTTAATCGATCAGATAGCAAACAGAACAAAAAAAATAATAATCGCGTTTTCTTTTCTTTGTCATTTATTATTTCAAACGGAAATAATAAAGTTAATTCTATTAAAATTTTTAATTATTATTTGAATTAATTTCTAAGCAAAAAAAAATGTTCTCATGACGGATATTCTTCCAACAGATTTATCTTCTCAATATGAAGATAATAATCCTAATCAAACAAATATTCCACTTGTTATTATTGAATCAACAACACCATCATCATCATTGGTTAGAAAAGATTCTATTGTCATTCCATCTATTTCGAATAATTCAATATCAAGTGTTATTCAAATTGAAAATAATAATAATAATACAAATCCTAATACACTTTTACCTGTTTGTACTTCAAATAGTCTTGGTAAATAACAATAATAATAAAATACATATAAACTGAATTTTTTTATTTAGGTGATCTTAGTTCAACTCCATTACTTACATTGGAAAATTCAACAAATCAACCAGATGAAACAACAAAACCAATTATACAATCTCAATCATTTCCATCAAGTAATTCATCATCATCATCAACAACAACAACAACATCGAATCAATCACAACAAGTATTTTATAAAAAAAATTTTTTTTTTTAAATAAAATAATCCTTTTTTTTTAGATTTCAATTACACATGAATCATTAAAAAATGAAGATGATTCAGAAATATTTTTATCATCAAAAGAAAAATCATCTTCACCAATTATTGAATTAATTCCATCAAAACGTACAATATCTCAATCAGCTGGAGAAAATATATATTATTCACAAAATAATAAATATTCTTCATCAATATCTGATCAACATCAATCACGTCGATTATTAAATCGACAAAATCATCAACGTCATGGTAGTGCTGATCTATTATGTCGTCAAATAAATCATGAATATTTAAATCGTTCATCAACAATAAATTCATCATTTAATCCAACAGATAATATTATTCAACATAATCAATTAAATTCATATAATTATAATGATAATATATCATATGTACAACAATTAGAATATGAATTAAAATTAACTAAAGAACAGTTAAATTCAACTATGAAAAGTATTAAAACATTTTGGAGTCCTGAATTAAAAAAAGAACGAAATTTAAGAAAAGATGAATCATGTAAATATCAATTATTAGTTAATGAACATCAAAAACGTTCTAAACAAGTAAATTTATTTATTTAAAAAAAAACAAAACAAAAACAATTCTTTTTTTCTTTTTTAAAACTAAAGGATACTCATATTCAATCACTTGAACATCAATTAAGACAAATGCGTGATGAACTTGAAAAATCTCGTCATAATCATCAACGTTATGAATCAACAACATATTCTATTCCTGAACAACAAATATCTATTGATACAAATACAATTTTACAAAAACAATATCAAGATATTAAAGATAAATTAGAACAACGTATTAATGATTTACATTTAAAAGAAAATCAATGTGTTACACTTAAAGCTAAAGTTGATACATATGAAAGTAAAGAAAAAGATTTACAACATTATATAACTATACTTAAAGAATCAATTTTAATCAAAGATCAACAAGTTAATATGATACAATCAGAAGTATTATTTTAATATAAGAAGAAATATCTTTTATTTATTTTCTTTTTTTTTTTCTTTTTAAAGATAAATGATCTTCGTACTCGACTTAAAGAAAAAGATTCAATAATTGAAAAAAAAAATTCTAAAATACATTCAACACGTCTTGATAGACAACAACGTGAATATGATTTACAAGAAACAAAACAACAATTAGATATTCGTGATAGAAAAATAAATTTACTTAATAGAAAAATTGAAAATCTTGAAGAACAAATACGTGAAAAATCTACACAAATTACATTAACACGTGCAAAATTAACAGCTGCTACAACAAATTCATCAACAATTAATATTCAACAACCAACATCAACAATAACAACAAATACACTTGTATCAAATCTTGAAACAACTATTGCTGATAAAGAACGTTTAATTGAAAAATTACGAGAACAAAAACATACATTAGATATTGAACATCAAGAAGAAATTGAACAATTACAAAAAACTTTATATGAAACAAGATTAAAACTTGAACAAAAAGAAAAAGATTATTATGAAGGACAGGTATTCTATTTTGATTCATTCATCCATAAGAATTTAATTATTATATATTAAACATGATTTGTTTATTAACGTAATTGATATTATCAAGATTAGAATAGAGAAAAAATAGTAAAGAAAATAATCCATATCTGCTATTAATTTTAATTTTAATTTTAATCTTTATTAAATTTTCATCTGAGAATCTCTGAAAACTAAGCATATAATTAAAGAAAAATCCTCTATTAATATCCTAGATATCGTTCCTTCGGGACATCTCTGAATACGAAAAGATTTTTATCATAGATGCAAGAATTTCTAACGGTCGAGTTCAATTATAAATAACATCATTATTATCATCTCTAGTAAAATATCCTTTTCAATACGATTTGGTTTAACTTTTGAATATGAACAAGATCAAAGCTATTGTCTTCATTGTTTACGTCAATTTCTATGAAAGAAAAACTATTAAAGATTACATGAAACACAGTAAATAACAAAGACATCTTAAATTAATTAGGAAATAATAGAAAATTTCGAATCTCATTATATTTATATTATTCATAACATTTCCTTAAGGAATTCAAATATATTAAATTTACGAAAAAAAGAAAGATATTTTATTCAATATATTTAGAATCATATAATTGAATTAAAAGAACAATTAAATAATACAAAATCTCTTTTACAACGTCGTGAAACACATATTCAAACACTTGAACAACAAATAATAAATTTAAAAAATATTAAAATTGATTCAAATGATACAAGTAAATTAGAATTTGAAAATCGTACATTACAAGATCATTTATCATCATATGAACTTGAACGTACAGAAATGAAACGAGAAATTGAATGGATGCAACAAGAACTTGAACAACAAAAAAATTCTTCTATTTTATCAACAAATGAAACAACTGAACAAGAACAACAATATGAATTAATATTAAATAAAAAACAACAACGTATTGAAGATCTTGAACAAGCTGTACGAGAAAGTTTACAAATAACAACTGAACGTGAATATGCAATGACACAACAAAAACGAAAAGTTGAAAATTTAGAAAAACAGGTTTGTTATATTTATAGATGTTGAGATTTATGAGAAAATAATAAAGAATTTCTATTCTTAAACATAAGCGGATGTCAGGAAAAACATAATGAACAGTAAATACTGCCTTTTTTTTTCTAAATGAATTTCCTGTTGAGAAAATTTCCAATTAAACAAGCTATTTACAGTCTAGGAAATAATTTTTTATAAAATAAGATTCTATCTAAAAATATATATATATATATATTAGTTTTATCCAATCAATGAAATAGTTAAATTAATTTAGATAAAAACTCTTCAAAATGAATTTGAACATTTACGTATTGAAAATAATGATCAATCTCAAATAATTAATCAATTACAATTAGAATTAAATGAACGTAAACGTCAATATGAACAACGACTTGAAGAACAAATAAAACATCTTGATAATGCATTTATTTCACAGTATATAGATTTAGAATTTTTCTCTTTATATACATAGTTTTTGTTTTTAGACAAGAAAAAATTTTAGGTGAATTAAGTGAAAAAGATTCTGAAATAGCTGATTTAGAAATGGATCGTAGTAGTATTGGTGCAACAAATCGTGCGAATATAATTGAAAAATTAAATACAGAAAAACAACAATTACATAATCAATTAAAAGAACTTGTAAGAAACAAAAGAAAATATTTTAATATAATTTTAAAAAAAATTTTTAGACTGAAATTCGAATGAAAATAATTCAAGATCATATGGCATCAAAACAAGAATATGAACAACGAGAAAAATCTGTAACAATTACACCGGTAAGATTATTTTGATATCTTCTTATATTTGTATTTAATTGACTAAAAACTTCATGCTTAATGTAAATCTTTTTTTTGTTGTTTTGTGTGTTTAAAGGTTGATGTTAATGATAATACTTATTGAAATATTATTTTTATTCTAACAGTATGAATATATAAATTAAATTACTAAGAATTATTTTTATTCTTATTATTTTATTTAGTTAACAGATGGCGATGGTATTTTTTGTTGATTTGATTTAATTATAATACAATGCATTTACTTAGGCAGATCTATTTTTTGTTGTTTTCCCTAATGAAAATATGTTTAGATAAATCTTTTGATTAATTTCCTTTTATTGTATATGTGTTTGTTGTATTTTTCTACCAAAAAACTTTTTTTTTTTTTCTTATTATTATTATTATTGTTGTTGTTGTTTGTTTAACCATAACGTGATTCTATTTATTTGTACAGTTTTCACACATATAATGGCCTTTCCCCTATTCATCTCTCATGAATTTTTCTTTTTTTTTTGTATCTTCAGTATTATTATAATGTATATCTTTTTTTTTCTTTTTCTCAAGTAATTCGTACTTCTCAGAAAATAATAAATTTAATAATCATTTTATTTATTAATGAAATAAAAAAAAAAAAGCCAATTGACTAATAATAAAATTTTAGATATGCCACGTATTGCTATACTTCATCCAGATTTAGGTATTGGAGGTGCAGAACGTTTAATTGTTGATATAGCATTAGGTTTAAAATATTCTAAACATAATGTTGATATTTATACAAATTATCATGATAAACAACGATGTTTTGATGAAACATCAAATGGACAATTAAATGTATTTGTTGCATGTTCATGGTTTCCAAGAAATATATTTGGAAGATTTAATGCATTATGTGCTTATATTAGATTTATACTATTAGCTATATATATTGTTTATATAAGAAAAGAAGAATATGATATTTATTTATGTGATCAAATAAGTGCTTGTATACCAATTTTAAAACAAACAAATAAACCAATTTTATTTTATTGTCATTATCCAGATCAATTATTAACAAAAAGAGAATCATTTGCAAAGAAATTATATCGATGGCCAATTGATAAATTTGAAGTAAAATTTTTCTTTTTAGAAAATCTTAATATATCTCTTACAAAAACAAAGAATATTATATATATTTTCAAGTAGATGTTAAATCTTTCTTCCTGACTTTAGAATAGCAATGAGTATTAAGGCATTAATGCTTTTACAACTTAAAAATTTTCTATTGTTTAATTATTTTATTGTAACAAAAAAGAAAAGTACGTCAATAGAAAGAGCATTCATTATATTACAATAATCATCGTTGATCGTATCTGTTCATTTCTCTTCGATTATAAAAAGAAATAGAAAAGAGGAAATAATATTACAAAAAAATTTTTAAGTTTTACACCGCATATTAATATGAATAAAATATTCTTTAGATATATACAACATGTCTTGCTGATCGTATTTTGGTGAATAGTGCATATACACAATCAATATTTGAAAAATATATTTCATCAAAAATTTCAGTAGATATACTTTATCCAACAATACCTGATGAAATATCTCCATTATTATTACCAAATGAGAATGATAAAATAATAAATTTTCTTTCAATAAATCGTTTTGAACGAAAAAAAGATTTATCACTTGCATTACATTCATTTGCATATCTTCGTACATTAATTAATTCAAATTCTTCATCAATTCATTTATATATTATTGGTGGTTATGATAAACGTTTACGTGAAAATGTTGAATATTTTAATGAACTTCAACAATTAGCAAATGAATTAAATCTTGATTCAACATTAATAACATTTGTACGTTCATTTTCTGATGAAGAAAAACGTGAATATTTATTAAAATCTCATTGTATATTATATACTCCATGTTTTGAACATTTTGGTATTGTACCATTAGAAGCAATGCAAGCTGGACGACCTGTTATAGCAACAGCAACAGGTGGACCATTAGAAACAATAATAAATGGTAAAACAGGTTATTTATGTAATGAACCATTAATTGAAACATTTGCTAAACGAATGAAAGAATTTATTGATAAGAAAAATTTATCAAGACAAATGGGTGAAGAAGGAAGACGACATGTTAATGAAAAATTTTCATTTAAACCATTTGCTAAAAAATTAAATGAACATATTAATGAAATGTTATTAAAAAAAGATAAACAAACAACTAAATTTTATTTTTTTTATATTTTAACTTTTATTTTTTGTTTTTTGTTATTCATTTATTGGTTATTATTTTAAGATAAAATATGCATGATGTTATTTATATAACATCATTTGAACTTAAAAAAATTCTTAATAATATTGAAAAAATTCATTTTCGTTCATATCTTGTTGATGGTCTTATTCAAGCATATGAATTAGATAAACATAATCATTGTCATTTTATACAACCACAATTAGCAACTGATAATGAAATATTAACAGCACATGATAAAGATTATTTAGATTTTTTATATTTTATATCAAATATAGATTCTTCTAATGAACAATTATATAAAGAACAAATGGATTTTTATAAAATAGGTTACGAATGTCCACCATTTGAACAATTACCTTCGTTTTGTTAGTAAAAAAAAAAGCTTGGAAAAAATTTTTTTTTTTTTTATTTAATATTTAGGTAAATTAATTGGTGGTTCATCAATAACAGCTGCAAAATATTTAAATAATTCAAATAATAATAAAAATATTGTTATAAATTTTTTTGGTGGATGGCATCATGCTAGTAAATTATTCTCGAATAAAATAAAATATTTTATCGTTTTTTTTTAGAACGATCTGAAGCATCTGGTTTTTGTTATATTAATGATATTAATATGGCTATAAATGAACTTCGAAAAAAATTTAATCGAATATGTTATATTGATTTAGATTTACATCATGGTGATGGTAAGTTTAACGTTTTCTTTGCTCATTTGTCTGGATTGTTAGCCAAAATATTGACGTAGACAGATTTGCATGTATCAAAATGAGTTGAATTTGCCATCTTTATATCAAGAAGTTTAGTTATATATTAATATTTATTACTTGTCTTTCTCCTTTTTGCCTTTTATGTAATAATTATTCAATATATTGACATGTTATATTACTTTTAGTTGTATAGTTCTTTTATGTAAATATTTATTGACAGTGATGATTTTGTTTTTTTCTATCTAGGTGTCCAAGAAGCATTTTATTGCTCATCAAAAGTATTAACAGTATCATTACATAAATATGAAATAGGATTTTTTCCAATAAATTCTGGTGGAATTAATGAAATAGGTGAAACATGGGGACGTGGATTTAATATAAATATTCCATTACATCATGGTATTGATGATAATCAATATCTTTCATTATTTACTCGTCTTCTACCAAAAATTAATACATCATTTCAACCAGAAATATTTGTCGTACAATGTGGTGCTGATACATTATTTAATGATCCAATGAAATCATTTAATTTAACAACAAAATCTCTTACTAATTGTATTAAACAAATAATTAATTTAGATAAACCAACACTTTTATTAGGTGGTGGAGGTTATAATATATCTGATACAGCTCGATTATGGACATCGATTACTGGTATTTGTTTAGATGAAATACTTGATAATGATATACCTGAACATGAATATTTTTCATATTATGGTCCTGATTTTACGCTTGAAACATGGCCAGGAAATCGAACCAATAAAAATAGTCAAAATTATATAGATAGTTTATTAGATTACACTGAACGTAATCAAATTGATCTTATTAAACGTCATATTCGTTAATGAAACTTATCAGATATATGTCTATATAAATATATATATATATACGTATTTTTTTTTGTGTTTTTTTGTATAATATTATTCAAATAAATGATATATATTACTATATTCCCCTCTGTTTTGAGTTATTATTTGATGATTCGTATACGTGTTCCATGAAGCATTTCGATTTATTAAGAAGTCAATATTTTGTTATTTGAGAATGATTGATTGATTGATTGATCAATTGATTAATATTTAAAATAAAAAAAGATAAGAATTGTACTCACATAAGCAACTTTATTTTTTTTCCACCAGCGACAAAATTAACCGCACACTTGATTTTTCGATCTGAAATATAAAGTTTATAGTTGAAAAGAATTTTCTTGGATATATATGAATAGTACAAGAATAGATGTTTATAATACAAATAAAAATGTGGTTAATGATCGGGTACTGTATATTTACTTTTGTATATTTTATGTTTGCTCTTTATTTAAATAAGAAGCAAACATAAAATATACAGTAGACGATCATTAACTAGATTTTTATTTGTATTATAAACATCTATACTTGTATTATACATATATATCCAAGAAAATTCTTTCCATATATATAAACTCTATATTTCAGATAAAAAAACCAAGTATACGATTAATTTTGTCATTGGTAAAAAGATACGTATTATTATTATTCATATTTAACAAAAGATGCCTATAGTTGAAGACTGTTGATACACAGAGTCACCTTTTTTTTAAATATTTTTTCTACTAACATTGATAAAGGTATATGCATGTGTATGTGATTATAGTTTGTAAATCAAGTATGTATACGAATTATCTGATTATGCATATTGAAGATATTTTGATTGAATATTTTAGTTGTTTATTTGCTTTAGAAGAATCTTTATATTCATATAGAATATGTTATTAAAGATAGGCAATATCCATATGTAATATCTGTTTTATTCATTGATATATATTTATTTGTTCGTTTGATATTTTGAGATTTTTCATAAATATTTGAATAATATTTTTAGCTGTTGAGAAGAGAATATAATATGTTTGAAGGACAAGATTATTTTATATGTCACAGAACTTATACTAATAGCCGCAAAAAAACAATCGAAAATTATTCATGGTTATAGTTTTTTCTTTTTGGATGATTCTAATGATTTTATTTGATAATTACATACAATTTTTAATGAGAAAATCAATATATTATTTATTTATTTTTCTTCAATAAAAGATTTATTAATATAAACCATATGACCTATAAGTTAAGTATAAACAATAAATAGAATAAAAATTGTAAAAAAATATCTTTTATTCGATTTTAATAAATAAAAGAAAGGAGATAAATAAAATGTAACGTACAAATTCATTTCATCTAGTATTTATGACAATTTTGAAAAGCAATGGCTTGTCAACATTTGATACATCATAATTTTGTTTCTTTCTGTATATTACTTTTTTTTCTTCTTTATACATAACATAGAGACTCTTTCATTAGATGTGCAGACAGAGAAGTATTTGATGAGTGAAGCAAAAAAAAAAAAGGTGTACAGAAAAGAACAAATCAAGAAAAATGAAGATGGGTTTGCCTATGCATTACAAAAATCATTGATGCAAATCTGCTGTAACCAAGAAGAAGAAGAAGAAGAAAAACGAAAAAGAAACTAAAATTAGTTATGCACTTCAAGCATTATTCATTTGTATCATAGTTTGACAATCTGAAAATTTTTTTAGCGAAGTAAATTATTTATATATTTCTATAGCATTTTATTTTATATGAATAAATATATATATATATTTGTGATTTTTTTTGTTTTTATTTTTAGATGCAGAAATTAACAACACAAGATAATTTAAATAGTTCAAATAATAATCGTGAAAATAAATTATCAGTAAATGCAACATTTTCTCGTACATTATCATCATTAGATACAGATGAATTTTATAAAATTCTGCAAGATCAATATGGAGCATGTTGGGGTACACTAAAGTTTGAAGATTCTCCTAATGATTATTCAAATGCAGTAAGTATCAAATTAATATATATATGTTTATTTTTCTTAATTATTATATTTATTTAGGCTCCATCATTTCTTTATGTTGATAATAATATTGATTTAAGTATTTTACGTCGATTTATGAACGATGAATGGAATTTAAGCTCAACAAGAATGGTTATACCTGTTCTTAGTGGTGTTACAAATAAGAAATTATTTAAAAATGTTAAAATAATTGATGCATTTAAAATTGGTATTACAAGTGTATGTTAATTATTTAAAATAAACTTTTTCTTTTAAATATTGATTTAATTTAGGTTGCAAATGCATCAGAAGTATGGTTTACAACAAATGGTCTTGATAGTGGTATACCACAAATAATTGGAACAGCTTTTCGTGATGAAACTGTATAATAAAATTTTTTTTTATTTAAAAATTTTTTATTATTTTTTTTTTAATCTTTAGTCAACAAGAGCATCTGATGATGCATGGACAATACAAATGAATCGAGATCAAAAACCACATAATAAATTAACTTTAATTGGAATTTTATCTGATAATGAAATAAAAGATATTCTTAATCCTAAACCATCAAAAGAACTTACTAATGGTACTTCAACAAAAGATCTTTCTAATCTTAATTTATCAAAAGATGTTAATAATTCAAATTCGACAACTGATAAATATAAAATGGTAGAAAAAAACTTTATTTTATTTTTTAAATTTTAAATTTTAAAATAGGAGATTAAAATGCCACCACGTAAACGTGATCAAATATCATTAAATAGTGATCATACACATTTTATAATTATTCGTGAACAATGTATTGGTTCTATTGCAAGAAGTGGATTAGAAAATGAAACAATAATGAATGATACAAATGAAAAACGAACAGAAAATCCAGCTGATTTAACTGAGAATTTTATAAATAAATTTCGTGATCGTTTTGAAAATGCTTTATTTCAAGAAACATCACAGCAAAATAATCAACCTCCATCATCACCAACAACAACAACAGCAGCTAGTAAAAATAAAAATTTTATCTGTAAAAAATTTCTCATAAATTTTTATT